>CM023489.1:5712021-5974883 GCA_013339685.2 Hyalomma asiaticum | reverse complement strand
CTGATCGAGTCAAAATTTCACAAAAAGCCCAATACTATAGTCTTACCTTTTTTGGCCATTTTGGGCAAATTTTGAGAGACCGTATTTTTATTCAGGAAGGCGCGCAATAAGTAGAGGAATGCTCTACGATGCGGGAAAACGCATTTTGTGCGACTTCTGATCGAGTCAAAATTTCACAAAAAACCCGAGACTCTAGTCTTACCTTTTTTGGCAATTTGGGCAAGATTTTGAGAGACCGTATTTTTATTCAGGAAGGCGCGCAATAAGTAGAGGAATGTTCTACGATGCGGGAAAGCGCATTTTGTGCGACGAAAGGCAAAGTAGAACGGTGGGTCTGAAAATTAATATGCAGAAAACTAAGGTAATGTTCAGTAGCCTTGGGCGAGCACAGCGGTTTGAGATAGCTGGCGAAGCATTGGAAGTAATAAGTCAATCTGTCTACTTAGGTCAGGTATGTGACTCCTGATCCGAACCATAAGGCTGATATAATTAGGAGGATAAGAATGGGGTGGAGTGCATTCAGCAAGCACCTTCAGATAATGAATGGTAGCTTATAACCAATGTCTTTGAAGAGGAAAGTGTATAACAGCTGCATCTTACCGGTACTCACCTAAAGGGCAGAAACTTGGAGGCTAACTAAGAGGGTTTAGCTTAAACTGAGGACGAAGCAGCGAGCGATGGAACGGAAAATGGTAGGTGTAACCTTAAGGGACAAGAAGAGAATGGAGTGGGTTAGGGAACAAACGCGTGTTAGGGACATACTAATAGAAATTAAGAAGAAGAAATGGGCGTGGGCGGGCCATGTAATGCGAAGACAAGACATCCGTTGGTCATTAAGGGTAACTGGGTGGACTCCTAGGGAAGGCGAGCGTCGCAGGAAGCGGCAGAAAGTTAGGTGGGCAGATGTGATCAGGATGCTTGCGGGGATAAATTTGGCACAGTTAGCACAGGACAGGGATAATTGGAGATCTATATGGAAAAGGCCTTTGCCCTGCCGTGGGCGTAGACAGGCTGCTGCTGATGATGACACTGCAACATTATTATCAGGTCGAGGCGCCGTAGTGGAGGGCTCCGGAAATTTCGATCACCGAGGGTTCTTCAATGCGCACTCACATCGCACAGTACACGGGCCTCAGCATTTCGCCTCCATCGAAATGCAGAAACCGAGGCCGCTAACATAGCTTTGTTATAGCAATATTGCCGCGCACTGGTCCATGCAGCGACGAAGACGATGCACGATATAGGCTCGTGACTATACGAACGCTTTCTCAGAGACAAAGACGAAGACGCCCTTCGGAGTCCTGCCTCTGCTGTCCTCTTGCTAGAGCGCTACGATAACCTCTTATCTCTATCAATAAACGTGGTGCGTTCTCAGAACCGCGACAATATCAACACCGCTTGAAAATGGCAGTATTCTAATATGCAAGAGGAGAAATTATTATTATTATTATTATTATTATTATTATATTATTATTATTATTATTATTATTATTATTACTATTATTATTATTATTATTATTATTCCGCAAAGAAAACATACATATCAAGCTTGTAAAAACCACATAGGGCTTGAGTGGCAGTGCCTGGCAGCAGCGGAAAACATTGTATTTTCCATTTGCGCACTTTGTTACATACTATACCGCACAAAAAGAAACGAGCAAATTCCCCAAGATGCTATAGAATAGGAATTCATCTCAGCGCTTTCTTTAACTTGTGTTTTGTCCGACAGCGCAATAAACCTGGGGGCAACAGGAAAAATTAAAAAAAAAAAGAAAGCAGTGGAACGTAGTAGTCCCGCATATCTCTTCTCATACCTTGTACAACTTGTACAAGGAAAATATCCTTAGGAAGGAGACCACACGCGGGAGCATACTTAATCTTTAATGTACTCTCAAGTGTCTTGCCAATTTCCATTGAGAGGTGATTAAAGTCTGCCCTAAATAAGGTTCTGAAAACATCATTTCTGGTATTGAGGTTCAAGCTAATGTTTTCTTGTTTCTTTAAAGAGTGAAAGAAAGCATAGAATTTACCATCGTTTGCCAGCGCGTTGCACAATGACATATACTGTTATGACGGGCAGACGCAACAAGTGGCTCATGATTGGAGCGGAAAAATCTCGACGCACGGCGCTATTGTTCCCGAGCGAGAGTGTGAAGCTCATTCCATTTTCCAAAGGAGGGGTGGCCGGCGGAGAACACCAACAGACGGCTTGCATTTTCAATTTTAGCATGCTCATGGCTTATAGGTAAATAATGCCGGCCACCCCTTTTTTGGAAAATGGAATGGGCTTAGCACTCTCGCTCCGAGCGTTCCCGGAAACAGTAGCGCAGTGCGTCGCGATTTCTCCGCTCCAGTCGTGAGTCACTCGTGCCAATCTTTTTCCGTTGCGACTTAGCTTGATACATTATAGCCCAAAGCATAAGCATAGTTTTTAAATATAGAGGGGCATACAATGTCTCAAATCTACAAAACACATGATACTGCACGAAGTGGTTTGTATACATAGTATATATGTGAAATTTCCAGGAATGATCATAGCTGACATGTAGATTAAGGTATACCACAGAGGGCCTCATACGTGTGAGTTCTGTAACATACAAGTTGAAAGGTTTACACAGGCAAAGACAACAATATGAGTGGTGCAGTACAAACGGGTATTTATGTCAACGCATTTTGAAATTGATTCTGTTGGATGATTATATTTGTGACATGTTACGTGAAATGTGAAGGAAACGATGAACGCGGGATGAACTCGTTCTGCTTGTCCCGTTTGCACTGCACATTATGCAGTGCAAACGTACAGTAGTCCATTTTGCTTATGCAATAAATAACCGATTACCATTCTATGCACGTGGATAATGGTATAAAATTCGCGTCCTATATGTTATCTACGCAATGTGTATCGTTTTATTGCAATAATTTACTTGGAATGCTCATATGGTTGGCACCATTTTCTCTTTCTTTTGTTTTTTTTTTAATATAGAGCTTCCGGACCTCCTTCGTTTAACTAAAAAAGAAAATAACAGCGGGAAATACTGTGCCAGTAGTCCTTAAGAGCGAGCAAAAATGCAGACAAGTAAGAGGATACGCTGCATGTACTTTTTATAAACCAACGAAATGAAAAGCCAGTGACATTTTTGCGTCATGATGGGAGCCATTTCCGAGTCTCTCGGGTCGCACAACGCTTCGGGTCCATCAGCACGGAATGGGGACCTTGACTCGCGGCGAAAAGACCGCGGAATCCCAGGCACGAGGGCTCCTCAGACGGCGCCATACAGCGTTGCCCGGCGTTGATCCCCGATGGCGCGAGCGACACGAGGGGGGCAATTAATAAGCCAAAGCCGAGATCAGCCGTGAAAAGAATCAAGCGCAGTGAGTGAAATAAG
The DNA here is from genome assembly GCA_013339685.2 of Hyalomma asiaticum. Lineage (NCBI taxonomy): Eukaryota > Metazoa > Arthropoda > Arachnida > Ixodida > Ixodidae > Hyalomma > Hyalomma asiaticum. The sequence continues at coordinate 5,971,497 of CM023489.1, read as the reverse complement.
CAATAAGAAGATGGGAGGAGGAACCCCTTAACGGGGCGCCCGTCTGGAAGTCCGGGTCTCGTCGCTTTGGTAGCTGGCAGATACCGCATCGGTTCACTTACAACGTGCCTGCCACGGGAGCGTGCATGCAAATACGCGTGCGCGAAATGCTGCGTCACTTGCCTGGTGGGTCTGTGTTTTTACAAGACATATCACAAAGCATGCGAAGGCCAAATAAAAACTATTCGCACTGTCTCGCGTAGAACTTTGGACTCGCGACTCTGCCTCGCGAGTATCGTGTACTGTGGTTTTGATGTCCAAAAACCACGATATGGTTACGAGAGGCGCCGTAGTGGAGGGCTCCGGAAATTTCGACCACCTGAGGTTCTTTAACGTGCACTGACAATGCACGGTACACGGACCTCTACATTTTCGCCTCCATCGAAAATGCAGTCGCCGCTGCCGGGATTCGATCCCGCAACCCTCGAAGCAGCAGTCGAGTACCATAGCCACTCTAGACCACCGTGGCTGGGCACGGCACACGCGGCGCCCTACCTTAAAGTACACGCTAAATGTTGAACAGAAACATGTCAGTAGTCAAAAGATTATTCAGCTAACAGGCCATCAGAATAGTGAACAGCGAAACAAGCAGCATTAATTTTACACAGAATACAGAAAATATGTTGCTGTGATAAATATAGTACGAAAGATGATAACGAAATGCAGTTGAAAAGAGAGGGGAAAAACAGTTTACATCTATACACACATATCATACGTAGATAGGCATAAATACACATCTTTACAAATACAAATACACTTGTAGAATACATTTCACTACATGAAACACCTCAACATGAAGTACAAATGAAGACAGAACAAGTTACCTATAAACTTATGTAAAAAAGAATTTAGATATAATTTAATAGAAATTGTTCTTGCTTGTAATTTCATGATGAAGTACACATATTGATGGTTTTAAAAATACTTGACGTAATAATGTTAACGTGGGTTTCCCAATATTTCTGTATCGATTAAGAATTGATGGGAGGTTGTTTCAAGAACTGCAGTTCGTAAAAAAAAAAAAAGCACGGAAACGTGGTATTAGCCATAGTGGAACATATGCGAGGATTACTGTACTGCTGAAGCAATGCAACTGATGTGATAAAGCGCTTGATAGTGGACGAAGACACACGAAATGAACGCATAACACGAATTGCGTACATGTGACGTGTTTTCATAAAATGTTGTACGACTCAAAATAATATTCTGCAACGTGTCGTTGTGTAGTGGTCGGCCATGCCAAACTGCAATAATTAATGCGCGATGCGAAGAGTGAAGAATAAATTTCTACTTTCACTTGCGCTGGAAGAATAGCGCGATCGACAACGCGACGTAGCTCATTTGCTCATTGAAAGTTTCCTGCATAAATTGTCGATGTGAATACCTCTTGAGAGATTAGAGTAACGCCATGAATTTTATATTATTTAACAACTTCGATCCTGGGTCCGTCGCAATAAATATCTTGCTCTAAGTTAATTAATTTACTTTTGGCAAGGAAGAAGAGTATACCTTGGTGTTAGTTGGGTTAATCTTAAGGCAGTTATAATGTGACCATGCACAATACCAGTTTCTCGCCAGAGCTTTTTCATCAGGACCGAAATGAAGGATAGTGCTGCCATCCCCATAGATAATAAATTTTGATATCAATACTGGCTATACCGTTAATGTATACGTTAACGAAAAGAGGGCCCTTGAGGCACGCCGCATTTTATAAAAAGGGCAGATGTATTTGCCAATACACGCACACTGATTCCTGTCGGTGAGGTATGAGCGCAATAATTTGAGATGTTTACGACGAACCCTGTAATCTGATAATTTTAATAGAAGTATGTTATGACGCAGGGAATCGAAGGCTTTACTATAACAAATGAAGATACGAGAGTTACAAGTTCATTTTCAACGTTTTGTAGCACACACTCCTTTAGGGTTAATAAAGCTGCTTCAGTACAGTGCCCTTTCCTAAAACCGAACTGCGCGTCAGAAAGTACATTTCTTTTGATAAAGCAGTTAGACAGTCGAGAGAACAATATTTTTTCTAAGCCTTTCGAGAAATTTGGTGTCACAGCTATTGGTCTGTAATTTTTCGCCTCATTCTTATTGCCACCTTTGTAAATTACAGGCACCTTAGATTTTTTCATTGCATCAGGAAATTCGCCTAATTGGAGAGCGAGATTAAGTACGTAAGTGAGTACAGGTTGGACCGTATTCCGTAACGTGTTTTATAGGCTCTATCTGCAAGTTATCTCTATCTAAAGCCTTGCTGTTTCTCAGACCTATAAATGTTCGAGAAACTTCAGTTTCACTTATATCGTGCAGAGCGAAGCTACCAGCTGGGCAATTGATTGTCGGCCGGATAACCTCTATAGGTTATTATTTGGCAAAGCATGTTCCAAGAAAACTTGGTTGAAATGATCCTCAAGCGCCTGTCCGACAAGTTAGTCGGTTATCAGACCTTAACTTTAGGGGCGTTTCTGATTTATTTTCACAACCCAGAATCTTATTTACCGTTTCCCACGTAACTTCAGGTTGTTGTTTTTTAATGTCAGAGAAAAGTCGTTGATAATATGCTCTTTGCTGATCTAAGCTCGGCGTGCAGTTTATTTCTGTAAGTTCTAAAATCTTTTAGATCTGACTAAATTCTTGTGCGCAAGAAGATGTGAAATATTTCTTTTTATTAATAGCTTTCTTAGGAGCTGGCGTGATCCAACGTTTGCTGATTCGTTTTGAGGGCTTAATAGATATAAACGGAAAGTGTACGGCGTAAATTTGCGAAAAATTTTCAATAAGCTTTGAATATGCAACGTTCACATTTTTAATTTTAAAGACCAGTCCTGATTACTAATATCGTGATTAAGTAAAGCGTCGGGATACGTACTGCATCATAATTACGTCGTTTCGACTATTTCTATGGATTTTTCGGGGTAAAGAAAAACATGAAAATTGGGCTGTGGTCACTCATGACTGAAGATATGGTTCCTGCACTGGATACGGTAGTTTCCGCGTTAGTAATGAACAAGTCTAAAGTCACCGAAGTGTTTAGGGTGATGCGTGTCGGCGTACTGATTATGTTCTTAAATCCTACAGAAGAAATAATGTTGCTGAAGTCTTGGATGAAGGTGTCAATTTGAAGAGTATTAATGTTAAAATCTCCACCGTAAGCTAGTTTAAGATTATACGTATACACTAGCTGTGTGAAACATTGTGCAACTTGAGACGAGTTGTGAGCAGGTTATCATGGTTTCACATAATCATGCTTTTTTATTGAATTGAAAATAAAAGGAAGAGGTCGCCAACAACGTTGACTGTACTGATATTCCGGGGGGTTTTTTTTTTTTCCCTTTTCTATGGTCAAACAACGTCATTCCTACAAAAAGTCTAGATCATTCAAGTTTTTTTTTTTGCTTTTTCTTTGATAGCTTGTCCTCAGATAAGGGAGTATACGTAGGCGTCAAAAATACACGAAAATGTTTTGTTCATGAAGGAAATAAAGAAGTCAATGGTGAAACGTTCCATGAATCCAGCGATCATGGTCAGGTGGTAGCCCAGGCGTGAGGCCGGTTGCAAGGAGGTGGCATACAGCACGATACAAGCACGAACAGCGGCAAAAGGTGAGGACAGGCTGCACCGTAGGCACTTATATCGTCGTCATCGTCACCATCATCTTGATAATGTCCACACCCACTGCAGGGCAAATGCCTCTCCCATAGACGGCGAGAGATAAGAAGGAAAGTAGGAAGGGTAACTAGAAGCTGGCATCAGGTTTGCTACCCTGCACTGCCTTTTCTCCAGTTACGATGGCCATTCCCTGCACAGACCGTTTGTATAAGGAGGTTGCAACCGTCGCACGCCTTGGAAGGGAACAAGCTCCGTTATGTGCCGGAGTATACGGTGCCTATTCGTCGTGTCGCTCGCGAGGAGAGGTCGTGCGTCGACGGTGCGCGCATTGCTTGGACCACGACGAACGACGAGTCAGATCGCTATCGCGCCCGCCCATGCCAATGCTGGGGCAGCAAGCGTGAAAGACTCTCCCTTGTGCACGAATGCACATCCGCACGCTCGCGCTCTTCTCTGCTTCGGCGGCAGGCAGCAGCAGCAGCTGGTACCCCAACCGGCGGGGACAGCATGGCGCTGCGGGTCTCGCTCGCGAGATCGTGCCGATAAGGACCGTTCACTTTTTTGCGACGACGGGAAGGAGAGGCCGTGCATTGCTTCCTCAGCATGAAGCCGCCAAGGCGGCACGGTACGCATGCTTAGCTCGTCTCCGTACCGCAAGTCCGTATCACTTGTTCGGGGTTTTCGCGTATGTCAATCAGTTCGTGCGCAACCCCCGCACTGCGGTCGCTGACAGCGATATCAGCGCATCACCGCTTATCGACTCCGTCGTCACATCAGCCCCACTCGTGCTCATCATCGCCGCAACCAGCTAACATGTAGGAGCAGCAACACGCCAGTTGCATATATCGCACTGCAAGACGAAGTTGCCTGTCACGGATTTATATCAACTTTGTCGTGCATGAGCTTGAACGACCCCAGAACTGATGCGTTTCAAAAGTGATCAGGCGTGGTTGATCAGTGGAGCCGCATTCAAGCAGGGCCAGAATGAAGAAGTGTTCGTGCTTCGCTATCCGCAGTCATCGAATGACGAAGTCTCTCGTAGCCGTTGTATTGCTTTAAACGCTCAAAGTATGAACGCGGTATACATATATCGTCAGACAGCCCTAACCTCATCTGTCCTTACGGTGCTTGTTTGCGACTATATATCTGAAGATGTGCTGAGAGACATGAAGCACAAGAGAATGTATAGGTGCGCCACTCAACTGAACCGCCAGAGGCGGGCTTCATCCGTCGGGGCGTAGAGGTCCTGTTAATCTTGGAGGGCATAATAGGAAATGCACGTTTTTGAGCACCAAGTCACAGACAGCAGGCGGTTGTTGTTGACGAGCACTGTACAGAATGAATAGGCTTTCACTGAGTAAAATACGTATTATTAAGACCTTCAGGGCCCGTAGTACATTACAGAAAGCAGTGGAACAAAATAAAAATTCGGCAGATCCCACGCATTGTGCAAATCCATGTCACGCGAAGCAATCAGTGAGGAGTGGGCGTCGATATCGTGGTGGTAGAGCACCAGCCACTTTCCTCATGGAGCGGGAGGGCTGTGAGTTCGATTCCCAGCGCATCAACGAAAAGATTTTGTGCGTGTTTTCCTTTGTTCTTAAATGTTTTTTTTTTTTTTTTTGCATCACATCCGATACGAAGTGTGAATGCATCGTGGTATATGCTATGAAAAACTTTATTAGGTCCTGAGGGATCAGTCTGGGGGGACTAATGCTGGCCGCTCCCACGTCGGGACAGAGAGGCCGAGCTCCTCATCCACCACACGGGCCCGTACGTGGACCCCGCCATTAAACACTTTTATGTTAATATATAAACGAGAGCCCAAGGTACAAGACTGCAACGGGACTCACGGTGAAGATTGCAAGTAAACAATACAAGGATATTAGCAGTATGAAAATCTAAACATAAATAAAGCAAAACACCTACCGGAATGCAAGCAAGTACGCATGAAACACAGAAAGAAATGAGCTAATAAATACAGTATATAAAAACACAAATCTAGTACCACTAAAGAAAACGTTTCGAAAGGAAATTTCGAAATCTTGGTGCCAAATTCAGCCTAGTCGGGAGGTTCCCCAATCGGGAGTCGAATTAACCGGAGTAATCGCTCGCGCGTTAACGCGAACGTTCGTAACACTAGCGCAAATTGGTTAGTGTTACACTGGGCAATCGGTCCGTATTCCATTTTGCCTCGATCGCCCCATTTCGCTTGCTCTCAGCAGCGCTTATGCAGTGCCACTAATCGATAACTGACATCTCTAGGCATTTCAGTGACGATAAGTTATTGCAAGAAAGCTTAAAGAGTGTCTCAAGATGTAGCGCGCACGTTTTGTGCTGTGAAGTGTGTCAACATGCTCCCCGTACTGAAGCAGCACAAATCGGGGAGCCCCTGAGTGGTGTGACATTCCATCTATCCCATGCTTACCGCGGTTATTTATGTAATCGACGCATAAACAAAAAAAAATGCTCTGTCTAGGCGCTTTCTGTTCAACACTGGAGGCGCCATGTCTGACCATCTGACTATAACCGAAGCTCGCGCGAACAAGACGCGACACACACGACGGTAAAGAAAAAAAATATATATACAAAGGCTGGATATGTAATCCGGGCAGAGTTCTGCCTCTTGACCGCGCCGAACTCAAACACGCCAGTCGGCGATCCGCCAAACGACCCGTAGAAAGCGAACGTCGCGCCGTCTCCGCCAGCGAAGACCGAGCGATACGTACAGAGCGCCGCCTGTCCTGCAATCCACTTAGGCGCTGCGGCGAAGCGCGTCTCCCGGAACTGCAAGCTGCGGCAGACGCACGATACCGCAGTGACGGCGGCGTCGTGGTGGGGGGTAGCAAACGACGACCACTGACTGCCGCTGGAAACTAATCGATCGATCATCGACTCAGCCCCTGCTCGAAGATGAGGGGGAAGGGGGACAGATTGCGAAAACCGGAGGGCACACGCACACACACCTGTGGGAGGGAGGGGCCTTTCATCCCGAAGGCCACGCCCACCGTTTTTGAGTCGGCAGGCGCCGCCTCTCCCCGTGTTCAAACCCAGGCTGGCTCTTTGTACTCCGTCGTTTGAGTTGCGTGCGGTATAGAAAAATATGCCTGCCGTTTTCCGCTTTAATTCTGCCACAAGGACCTCATAAAACCTCAAGTGTGGCATCGGAGTGCTGACAGGCTTCCTTCTTACGTTGCGTTTTCTGTGGATCTTATGGCCGTGTGTGTTTCTATGTATAACATGTCAAATGTAGCAGCATCGCTTTTCTGCTCTCTACATATACACATTCAAAACTTCATCTAAGCGTGATCGAAAAACTGTGACAGGCACGCAAGTCCAGTTACTTCAATTGCAGGCTTCACGTATTTTGTACCAATGGTGGACAGTCGCACTCTTCGACATATGGCTCTTGAATCTCAGGCACATAATTCATACGCGGTACAAAAAGAAGATGCAAAAATGCTCATAAGAGAAAGATGCAACGGTGAGGACACACGCAAACGCTACTAATCGCTAATTGTGTCTGTTAGCATCGTTGATCTCGCGCGACCCAATCTGCTTTCCTTCACATCTTAGAAGAGCGGCTGTGCGCGAAAGTAACCCGTTCCTCACAAGTTAGGCGACTCGCTTGTCTCAGCACTTCTCGCACGCTGCGCATTTCTCATCACCCTTTCGTTTTCTCTCTCTGTTTGTCACGGTGCTGCACCGAACTTTCGTCGTTCCCTTCTCCTCCGCTACCGCGGCCCCTCTCCCCTCGCGGCGTGGAACCCAGCCACTGTCAAAGTGCCGCGGAGGCAACGCCCGGAGTCGTGGCTTGGGGGCCGCGTAGTTTGTCCGTCTTTCGCCGGCGGATTGCGATCTCTTTCTTTTTCATTTCTGCGTGCGCGCGTCGCCGATCTCTCGGGCTTGCCAACAACAGCGGCGGCTCGGATGTTGTAGCATGCTCTACGGAGTGGCGCACTCCACTTCGGTAGTCACAGCTCACCAGTCGAGTCACCACAGCCACTACGGTTGCAGCGGCGGCGTCGCCGTCAGGAGGAGCGTCGGCGGACGCTGCGCACCATCCGGGATTCAGCTGGCGCCCTCCAATCAGCAGGTGAGGAACGCATCCGCACCTCTTTTCGCGAACGCGCGTGCAGGGCGCGAACATGCTACGTTATTAAGCTGTCCTCCTCGAAGGGGGTCAACAAACGGCGTTCTTAAACGCATCTGTAGTGTGGCACTTTCAAAGCACGCACACTGCGAACAGTGGGTGCTGCAGTAAATATTATGCTATAGTATGTTGCTGAGCTTGCCTTTTGTGACGGCCAATAGATAGCGTACAGAAGATGGTCGCGCATCTGTGCGGGACATTCCCTCGAGGTTGCAACTCTGCAGAACAAAGAATAGCTGAGTTCAGTGTAATAGCAGCTTCCCGTGAGGATATCTCTCCTCGCATGCGGCAATGTCTCAAGCCGAGCAGGAAGGCTGAAATGCTTTTTTGCTGTATACGTCAAAGGTAAAAAAAAATGTAGGAACCGAAGCGTGGACTACTCACTGTCCGAGGGACTTACTGCACTAAAAAAGGAGAGTGGTAAAGCGTGACGTTCATGTTGCAGATACATCGCTCTCGAAGGGGCATTGACGGCTACCCGGATTGCCGACGCGCGTCGCAAGGGGACTCGGTGATGTCACTGGGATCACGCAGTTGACGTGACTGTGTCTAAATAAGTACAGACATACGAAAAAGCAAGAAAGGAGAAACACAGTAGCGCAATTCCTTGAGGTTCAATGTCTCACTTCTGTACTCTTGTATTGTTGCCGACTTTATTTCCGCTACAGTTGGTATTTGGTGCCACTTCTTTTCACTTTTTACCCGAACAACATAACCTAGTGTGTGCTGTCTTTTCTTTTATGGTTTTTGTATTGTTTTGTATCGCACGGCCATTGTTGGGATTGTGGATCGTATTTCATGTAGCTCTTTTTTTATTTGTATCGGTTCTTGTATCATTGAGTCGGTTCTCGTTCAACACTATCTATCACCTTTGTATCGCCCACCCCTGGCTAAAGTCTGGCCCTCGGACTGGCAGTTCTTCCCTAAATAAATAAATAAATAAATAAATAAATAAATAAATAAATAAATAAATAAATAAATACTTTATATAGAATGAAACCGTGCGAGAAGCGTGGTCGTGATTGGCTTCTGTATGCAACCTACTCCAGAAGGGAGTTTCAACAAGTGACGATTATAGCAGGGTGTTGTGGCGTCTTATGTTAAAGTTGCTCGTAACATATTTAAGCCAATTAGAATTCTGGACACGCTAATACGGAATCCGGTCCGCCAACGGCGAAAAGCGCTTAAAAGGCTCACCCTCTATATGTATGAATAATACGAAGATGTCATGGTTTTAAACTTTGGCCATTTAATGTTTTTATTTTCGAGTAGGCAGAAAGACAAAGCAAGGTGTCTGTAAGTCGTGAGTGTTCATTTGTCATTATCAGAGAAAGCTAGCAGTTTGCTGGCTTCTCTGACCTGCTGTGGCCGACGGGCATGTGAGCTAACGCCATGGGTGAAGTCGTATGTCACTATAGACGAAGTGCGTGACATTTTACCTGGAAATGCAGCCAAACTACCTTTACAAACACATCTAGTCTCCTTTTGTCTTATTCAAGTTCTTTGTTTATCATGTTCAAATGCTTAGCGGACGCGCTTGTGTGGCTGGTCAAATATTATGTGAGTGTTAATTACAGGCATAAAGCTCCGCGCAAACAAACAAATATATATATATATATATATATATATATATATATATATATATATATATATATATATATATATATATATATATATATATATATATATAGGCTGTTCTCTGCAAGAAGAAATTTGACAACAGAAGAAACGTACCTGCTTGTCGTCCCAATTTCTCTGCGCGACCAAGTGTTGCAGGCGTCCCATGGCGACCCGTGTGCCGGTCACGTAAGATTTACGAGGACGTTAGCGCGCATACGCCAAAAGTACTACTTCAGCACTATACATGCCTTTAAAACCTGCTGGTCTTCTGAAACCCCTGAAACCTCCCCATGCACCATTCCAGCAGGTGGGAATGGATCTCCTTGGTACTTTCCCCACGTCGTTCTCAGGAAATAAATGGATAGTCGTCGCAACCGGCTACCTAACACCGGTATTCGGAAACTAAACCAGTTCCCCGTGCAACCGCTACAGAAGTCGCCGCTTTTTTGTACATGACGTCGTCGCTACGTCATGGGGCTCCTTCCGTCTTAATAACCGATCGAGGGACTGTGTTTACTGCTTAATTAATCCGGTAAATCGTCACGCTAACCCACACGAACCATAGGAAAACTACGGCCTACCACCCACAAACTGATGGATTAACGGAACGCTTCAACAGATCTTTGCTGATATCCTCTCAATGTATGTTGACATCCAGCACAAGGCATGGGACCAAATTCTCCCATATGTGACGTTTGCATACAATACGGATGTGCAGGAAACCACGCGATTCACCCCATTTGAGCTCGTTTATGGATGCCATATTACAGCGGCTTTAGATGCCATGCTGTAGACAACGGAACAACGAGAAGCGACACCGCCGAAGACATCGTACAGGAAGCCGAAGAAGCCCGACAGCTTGCTCGCAACCGCATCCGTGATGAGCAGAGTGTCGACGCCCGCCGTTATAACAGTGGCAGAAGGCACATTCAATACGAGCCCGGCGATCTCGTATGGGTGTGGACGCCGTCCATCGTCAGGGGGTATCGGAGAAATTATTGCACCGATACTTCGGACCACAGGATCGTCAGACGACTTAGCGACGTAAACTACAAGGTCGTCCCTGAGGGTACTAACTTGAGTTCGAGCCGACGGCGGCCACAACCAGAGACTGTTCACGTATACTGATGTAGCCTTACTATGCCCGCGCTCCGAGAACACTGTACCCGCGCTAAATGGCCCTGTGACCGCCATTTTCTTTCTTTCTCAGCCCAACCAGCGACCGCTTTTCACGGGGGGAGTTATGACGCGAAGTAAGCTGCCTGTTCACTATGGGCACCGATCGCCAGGGGGATGATGACGAAGACCGCTCTGGCGCACGTGGTTTTTGGGAACGGTCCGCTGCCATTAAAGAAGGTTCTGGAATTCTCGTTGTACCTCTTGGCATCTTCGTTATAATATATAGAGAAACATTGTTATGACCTGGATACTCTATAGTACCGAATAGCGATAAGGGAAATTGGAGTTCGTTTAATGTTGGCGCATAGAAAAAGACGCGAACGAGTGCAGTTGAGGGAGTACTCACAAATATTTAGCAAACCTCTTGTTTAAAAACTGCTGCGCATTGTTTTACACCGCTACATGCGACTTACTCGAAAGTCACGCAGCGCAGAGGAATGGAGACAGAAGTAAGTAAAGATCTCGAGAAAAAAAAAGAAAGGACATCCGAAAAATGTTTAAAACAATGCTGCACATGCAATATATACACGCAGTAACACCTTAATATAGCGAGGCGACTATCACAGAAATACGATTTTATGTGCCTAAACATGAGGACAGACTTTGGCGTGTAACAGTGTAATACTGAGAAAAGTAGATGAAAAAAAAAACCAAGGAAATGAAGTTCCATAAGGAAAAGAAAGTGAAATGTTGACATTGATTTCAACATGCATGTCTGGTTTACAATCGCATGTTCAGTCGCATCTGGGTACTGCATGAGGCACATTGTGCGAGACGTTTCTTAAGGCTGCGGTGACATTCCTATTTTACGCTTGTATCTGTGTGTTTACCAACTAGCCTAACCAAAAACTGTTGTCACTAAACCCTGCTTGCACACAAACAGCAGCACCACGATTATCTGAACGGGAAAGTATTAATATATGCTGCTTCATAAGAAACTGAAACTTCGTAACATCCATGTATGCAGGAGCGCATTTGTGTACTCCATATAGCGTGCATGTTAATATTTCGTTAGTACAGGTGCTGCACTGCTCCTATCAAAATTCGTCTTTGATTTTCATTTACTGTTGACTCACGATGTGTTCGCCTTCCATTGGGTTAGCGTCAATCACTGATAATCACGGCTCGGCTCAGTGCTCTCAATCTGTCGATACCTGTTCGTTTTGTTTTGTTTTTTGCAAGTCAATATCTTAAATGGTTGGCCCTGAAGATCCCTGTGCGACTACAGAAGCTTGATACGCTGTCGAACTGGTCATACACACAGCGGGAAACGGTGGACTACTAAAAATGTTGTGTGAATTTACATTTCTTGTCAGCATTTACGTTCAAAATTATCCCTTCTTATTGCTGTTCTTCCAACCAAAACTTCATCCAAAAGCTTTTTATTCGAAGCTTCAACAGTTGCCCGATAACATGGCGGCTCGCAGACCTACGTTTTCTTCAGAGTTGCTAAGCGATGATGGCCGGATGCTACCTCGGTCCCACAGTGTTTCGTTTTCCACACGAAATAAAACATTTCGATGAAGGACACAAGTGCAAGAAAAGGCTCATATATAGTTGAAGAATATGCTGGCTTGAACACTTCATGTGACAATCACTGATTTGTCCCGCCGTAGTGGTCTGGCTATGGAACTCTATATACTGCTGATCTGGAGGTCGCAAGGTCAAATCCCGGCCGCGGCGGCTGCATTTCGATAAAGGCGAAATGTCGAGGCCTGTCTATACTGGGCGATGTCAGTGCACATGAAAGAACCCCAGGTGGTCGAAATTTCCGCAGCCCTCCAATACGGCGTCTCTCATACTCATGTCGTGGTTTTGGCACATAAAACCCTAGGAATCATTGTTATTATTACACTCACTAATCTAGATGAGAATTCATGACGATGCTGAGCTTGGCTTTCCGTACAGCGTACCTGCATATGATGTTTATAGAGCCAAGAGACGTGCACCGCAACACAGCAAAGTTCCCCATAAAAAGATCCTTGGCGTGCATTCTATACACCGTGAAACTTCAGATATAGAGCAGCCGTAACTACCATTCTTCTTTACCTTCGATAACTTGACACAAATGCACGAGCTTAGCCTTTCATTTGCGATGCACTTACCCTCTCCATTTTTTTTTTAATTTAAAGCGGCGGGGTACCTGACTCACAAAATCAAGTTAACTGAGAGCTTTTTTAAAAGAGACATTGATGTGAAAAATGATTTCTTTCATATTGGTAAATGACCATTTCACATCACCAACGGCCATACTCTCCCTCGGTCAGGCCCGGCGAACTGCTGTGGCCAGTGGTGCCTTGGAAGAGGGTGATCCATCTAGTGTTCTGTGGCATTAAAGTTTATTCTCTCTCTGGCGCGCGCGAGGAAGACGCTTGACAAGCTAGAATATGCGCAAGAAGAAAATGCGAGTGACGACGCCTGCTCGGATGTTCTCGCACTATTACGTGTGACGTCATAATCTTTGACTTTGCCTACAAAGGCTTGCACAATTATTTATGGGCAAGAGAAATGCACATTGCGCTTAAAGGAACACAGGGACCTAGCATGGCGAGTTTCAAACAATCTGACTGACTTAGTCTATAGAGGATACGAAAAATAAAATGGAGTTTGTGGCGTTGTCTTCGACGTCATCTTAATATTTCAGCACGGAATTCAAAAATTAAACTTTGACCTTGATTTTCTCTTCTAATGTTGAACATAGGACGACGAAATTACGAACAATAGAGCTCCGTAAGAATAATTTATCGGTCCAAACCCCTTTGGTGTTTCACTTAAGTGTCCCTTTAAGGTTCCTGGTTGGATGTATTTGACCGCTACACGAGTAGTGCCTTGTGCGCTAGTGTCAGTGACCTACAATAATAAGCCTGCGTCGAAAAGTGCGACAACAGAAGTTGTCACCGGGCAATTCACTTCGAAGCAACGAAAGACATGTGTGGCCCAAACGAATTCCTTTCTACGGCACATACGTCCGTCGTCAGTCCGCACATACTCCACAAAGCGAACTGCTTTAGCCGTGGAGAGCGAGGCCGTTTGTCAATCACCGTTACTTACGAAAAGTTATTTTGTGATGGCGAGTTGATGCCGACGAGATCAGCAGCGGCCATCTCCGTCAGACGACACCCCCCTCCTTCCCCGTTCTTTTTCTTTCGATTGAGAAATATACTAAAAGGGGGAAAAAAAAAAGAGTAAGAGAAGCGCTCGAAACGATTGGAAACAGTGCGACCAAGCGAAGTACCTCGCATTCCTTCCTGCAGTTCGTGTGGCTTCTAGCATACTGGGCCAACCAGCGCTCGCGGGTGTATTCCAAACAAAATGCCGGTCGTCAGCTGCAGGCCGATCGCTGTTGGCTTCGCTCTTCGACCCATCACGGACTCGGAGATCTACAGGGGCGCGTCTAATGAAGTGCGGCTCCCTGCTCATAGGGGGCGGTTCAATCGGTAGTCATTACGTTTTTGGGGAGTGGAAAATCCCTGCTTCTTGCACCACTCTGTGTTCCCGTCGAGAGTGGAGCTTGTGGCTCTAAAGCGGGAGCTGCGAAAAGCGAACCGGTGGCCCGAAAAGCGACCACAATGGAGACCGGGGTCGACAGGCGGCTTCTAAAGGGAGGACAGTGAACGAGGGGGGTTAGGGGGGCGCACACAAACAGCCGGTCTCAGTCTACTTTCCCCTCCTTCTTTCGCGAGGGAGCCCCGCTGCGTGGAGCTGCAGGATCAGCGAGGGTTGGAGGCGCACTCTACTGCCGCGGATGTACACGCACACGATCCGACATTTTTTGTGTGTCTGTTCGTTTAATAATCTTTGGCGATGTTCGAATCGGTCGATGTCACAAGGGCAGCCGGGCGGAAGGAAGAGAAGGGCAGGGTGCTCTTCACGGGCGTCCGCTACTGAAAGGGCCTGGAGGGGGCGCGATCCATGGTTTGGCGGCGGTGTGCACACACGAACGAATCCGCATGGAAAGGCGTCCTCCCGTTCGTCCTCTCCCCTTCACCTTTCCCGTTTCGTCCGCCATTGTGGAGCGGTATACTGTCCCCTGCTCGCTCCCAGACGACGGGCACAACTGGGACCCGGTTGTTGTCGCATTGCTCCCCGGCTTCCTGAGTTCGCGTCATCGCGATTCGAGTGCATGACCGCAACGCAAGGCTGGCCATGTCTGGTCAGTCGTGTACGAACTGCTGTCACTCACGTCGTCTTATGTTTTTTTCTTCTTCGCTACGGATATTATTTAGGGTTTGTGGTTAGATGCGTCTGACCGGAACGCCGCCTTGAGAAGGTCAAGAAAGTGGTCGAAAGCGGGGGGGGGGGGGACTGCCTGTCTGGGGCAAACCCATTTGTGGACGCCTATTCAAGTCGCTGCGTTCTCTCTTCAGCATCCGAAGAAAGAGAAGTAGTGTTAGTAGCGAAGTGGATCAAGATATGAATTTAGATTACCTTGATAATTTCTTTTCCGACGGCCTACTCTAGCAAGCGTGCAGTCAGTGATGGGCAAGATTGGAGAGAGAAAAAGAAAAGATGAAACGGACGAAGTTGCTACGGGCAGCTGCTTTTCCAGCGATTTCACGCATGCAAACAAAATTGAAAGGTGATGTGACGCATGAAACAGTCTTTGAATCTATTTCGAGAAACAATAAGAACAATAAAATTTAACCATGCTTGTTACAATGGCTCGGCATTTAACTCATTTGATTTCTGGCGTGTTACGTCCCAAAACCACGACATGAGTGAGTTAAGCTGTAGTGGAAGGACCACGTGGAGTTCTTTAACGTGCACTGACATCGCACATTACACGGACCTCAACACTTCGCCTCCAACATGCAGCCACCACAGCCGGGATTCGATCCCGCGACCGATCACCAGCCGATTGCCATAGACCACCGTGACGAGGCTCATTTAACTCATTTAAACACATCGTTAAATAAATGCAGCGTGATGCACTAGGCTTGCATCTTCGCGCTTATTTGTAGTCGTAAGTATCTATATCTGGTTGGTTCACAGTAAAGAAATCTTGGATGTGAACAGACGATGACGAGGATGCACATAACAGAGCCAGCACTGACTTTCGACTGAATATCTATAGTCACATTGAGTCACAAATGATATCTGTCTGCACATCATCAAAACCTACACGAACCTGTTAGAAAATCAACTTCATTATATAAAAATGACAGCAGTGGTGCGCTGATGCTAGTATTCCCTTGAAGGTAGATTAAATAAGGCTGATATAGCGCTTTATTTCATCAGCCATGTCTTCGGCATTAGTGCCTATACCAGACATAAATGTATATGACGGGGATTCAGCAGTACAGCTAGAGTGTCACACACTCTATTTAGTACAGCCATGAACAGGCGTCGTGTGTAGGGATATGCCGACACTTCGACTTTATGGCTTCACAGGCGCTTTTACACTTTACAAGCTGATCATTGTGAAAGAAACATTTCTTATAAACGCAGCCATTTGGAAGTACCAAGCGCGTCCTCAATAACTCAATAGCTTCATGTGTTGCAAAACGATGATTTGGCAGTTATAAACGTAAGGCATTATGGGTAACACGAAAAGATCGTCCGAATAACGATCGCTAAGTCACCTCAAATACATGTACTATACTAACACTTTTCACAGTTGCCGAATGGATGGATCGATGGATTGACCTTAGAAACGCCCTCTTCGAATCGGGTTGACGACTACAAAACCAGCTTCCAAAACCAGGTTTTTGCGACATCGGATAAGTAAAAGGGGACGTTCCTCGGCATTTGTGAATTGTCCCACCTGTTGAAGTCGCTGACAAGATTGTAGTTTTTAAGCCAGCCTCCGACATCATCGCCTCGTAAGCCAGCGAAGACCAGAGGGTCGCGTTGGCGGGTGTTGATGGCCATCAAGGGTTGCGTGGGCTGCAGTGCGGCGACGGCGTTGGGCTCGCCTGGATTCGGTGGAACTTGCATGGCTGGAGGTCGCGGCCCGAGCGAAGCTCCAGTGAGAACTTGCGAGAGGTTTTCGGGTACGAGAAGCACCTTCCACCACTTATGAGGTGCAGCTTTATTCCAGCCGAGCACAAGCTACAACGACCAAAAAACGAACCGGGCAGCTGAGGATGATAAGCACAGATGAGGGAGATGTACAAGTAATGATGATATGCACAGAGGAAGAAAAGGCGACCGTTTGTTGCGCTCACACTATATGCTCTGCAGCTTGTACCACTTGTCCATTCTGACTTTCTCTTCCGTACAGGTATAGTTTCGCGCCACCAACCTTCTGGCTTTCTCGTATACTTGTCTCTACAACAGATCCATTTATGTTCCCAAAACTGTCTTTGAAGCCAACACCGCAGCGTCATAGATCCCTCACGTGGTCCTTGTAGGAGAGTCCATGGCCTCTTACCAGACTTGTGCGTTTTGCATCCAGCGGCCGTGCCTCAGCCGAGGGTCGGCCGTCGCAGTAGTCGTGGGCCAGCGGCGGGCCCTCGGCTTCTCACCATTGACTTCGCGGGCTCGACGGCTCAATCGTTCAGCGGCGCGCTGTTCTTTTCACTCTGCATGTAGCGCGGCGCACAAAGAGCTCGCGGCGCGCCTCAAAGAGGGAGGCAAATGCAGAGCTCGCGCACGCGCGCATAAATACACAGAGAGCGGTGTTTGCTGTGCGCCCTGGGCGGGTCTAATGAGGGCTCTTCACACGCCCCGTGGGGACCGCACAATCGGCCGCCGTGCCGAACCCCCCTGCTGAGCGTAACGCATGCACACACACATTTCACCCGGTCTCGTCGACGCGGCAGCGAACGGTTCGCGGCGGAAAACGACTGCGTGTTTTCGGCACAAAGAAGCGGACAGCACGTTGAACGCTTCCCGACAAGGACGTACGCGACGACGACTCTATGCGGCTGCAGCCGCGAGCTTTTGGGAAGCGAGCCCGAATGGGGCCGTTTTTCTCTGCGTTTTGCTTCGTAGCGAAAGGAAGGAAGCTCGAAATGCTCTCTCGGAGGGGCGTCCCTTTTCACGAAGAAGAAAGAGTCGTCAACGAGCCGCAAAGCGTAGCGATGCCGTTTGTGTAACATGCGCGCACGGGAGGTGTGGTTTGTGGATTTTGCGGTGCTTGACGTTCGAGTCTCGAGAGGTGATGAATCGGAGGCGTTGAAAGATGGATGCCATGAGCGACGTTGAGGAACCGGAGACGGGATTTCCCGCCCGCTAGGCGAAAGGCGCATATTCTTAGGCGTTCGTTAAGCGCTTCCAGCACTCCCGCTGACAAATTAGCCTGCTTGCGTGAATGCAAATACACGGGGAAAGTAGTCGGGCGCCAACTAACGCGTGCCGGGAGTTCCTTGTTTCCTTAAGAGTCGTCGACAGTTGTTATTAACGCTGAAGCATTAGTGCCCCATGGGACTAAAAGACCAGCGTCGTTCACGGCGGGAGGCACCGAAAGTCACGTGACCAAAGTGATGACATCGTGTGTTAACGTCACGTGAAATGGACTTAGAACTAACCGTCGCACCCAAGCGCCCCATGCTTTTGCATTCAGTACTTTTCATCGGCCAAAACGGAACGCTTTGACGGAAGAAGAAGCTGCCACGACCACTGCATTGCGTGTCATCCCGGATGATTATGAGTCATAGTAGTAGTTGCTGATGTTTAACGTGCCAAAACCACAATATGATTATGAAGTACTCCTTAATGGAAGGCTCCGGAAATTTCGCCCACCTGTGGTTCATTGAGGTGCACTGACACCGTACAGTGTTCTTATCTCTAACATTCCCGCCTGGATTGAAAATGCTACCGCCGCGGCCAGGATCAAAACCTCGTCCTTCGGGCCAGCACTGGAGCATCATATATCACTGTAACACTGCAGCGGACTGTGACTTATTTCTCGCGGCAGACTGAAACTCTGCTACGACGGCTGCCGTATCGCCACATAGACACACCTTTAATGTACAAGTGCGGGAAGGAGAAACGCAATTTCGATGGCTTCAATTGACGCCGTTGTCAAACTGCGTTCGTCAGATGCGATGCTGTTTAACGCGATAGTGTCGAAGAGCTTGTGTCGCAGGAATTCGTTGTGTCGTGAGCGAACAATGTCGACGCATGTAAAGTGACGTTTCCGACCTGGACCGCAAGTACACTACCACCGGCAAATGGCAACAGGTTTGCGCCCAAATTTAGTCTTCATGGTACGGCACAGAGTGACGCATACCACAAGCAAGTCTAGCGATACTTGGTCAGTTTGATTCCATTAAGAAAACCAACAATCTGAAGTAGCAGCTTTTCGTTTACCGCTTTTTTTTTTTTTTTTTTTTGTAGCAATGCTTCGTTTGAACACGTTCTCGTTTGGCTAACACAAGTACGTTTAGTAAAGAAAAAAATATAGTGGCCATGCTTGTTTGTGTGCTCACTGTCGCTCTTCTCCGCCGCTGAGCTTTGCTAGTTACCCTCCCTGGCTTTCGAGTAGGCCGCCGCTCAACAAACACTCGCTTGATTCAACACAGCTGGGGAACACATAGGGGTGGGCTCCTCCGCACGCTTTAGTGTCAGACGGCGGAGACCACACCTGGTGCACAAGGGGGCTCTAACCGCAGCTTGCTCTAACCGCAGCATGCCCCGAAGGCGAGAGCAACCTTAATTACGCATATTTTAATTATTGATGCGTAATAAGAGCGAGTTTGGAATCTGGCCGCAATGTGGAGTAAGGTTTTATGAAAGAGAAAATTAGTATCCACCCTTTTGTAGCACGAGGCTACAAACGGGTGGATGCTAATTTTCCCTTTCACGAAGAGAATTTGGAATCTAGAAGTTTGTGTTTGCCTCAGACGAGCTTATCTAGACGAGCTTATGTTTGCCTCAGAAACGTCACATAGAAGAGAAGGACGTGTTGTAAAAGTTCGCCGCCCTCCTCCACCCTCTCCATCTTGGTTTTGCTCGGAACAAGCGACATTGCAGGTGCACACTTGTTTTGAACTGTCCGACACATCTTACATCTCAAACATCCGGCCCGCAGTACTTTCACTAGCGGCCCGGCCCCATGTTTTGAGACATGACCTTGAAACAAAAGGTGAATCTAGAAGCCCATATACCCATTCTGAAGATAGATATCGATGTGTTTTTCGATTACTGACGCCAGATTCTCTTCAGAAATGAACAACATATGAGATACGGGAAAGCTAATTCAAACGGCATGTTGCCTGACATTTCGTTCAAACGACCCCCGTCGCTTTACCTTTTTTCACTGTCTCGGCTTTTGCGCGACTAAATTTTGCGGCTGTGGCCCGCTAGCTGAGGCCACTTTGAGACTCCTGTCCTACGTGGTACCTCGAAGATGGTGAATCAATCTTGGGTCCTAACACCGGGATTATGAGGCTAAAGTACGCGCAAAGATCCCCACGCGACTTTTCATTACAGGCGTGACCTTCACCTAAAGCCCGACCACATAACTAAAAAAAAAAAAATGTAAGCTTGCCGCCATACAACTGCGCAGTAGTCGCTTATGCTCGTCCCCAGTCTTTTACGTATCCACCTACATCGTTCGGCGCAGTGCCGTTACCGCCATCCGGATCTCCAACTTTGTGTGATGGCCGATAAGGAAATCGAGCGAAAGCACACACACGCACAAAAAAAAAAAGGAAGAAGAAGCGTCGCAGAACACGGTCACCGGCAGCACGTCGTCCCGCTTTGCTCGTATCAATTAGTGCAGGGGCGTCCGGGAACCTCCGCCCAATTTGTGGTGTTCGTGCGCACGCGTTGGTGATCCCGCGATGCTGACGGCGAGGCCGTAATGGCCGGAGAGAGGGAAACTCTGAGGCGAAGAGCGAGGGCAGAACAAAGCCGGCGGCTAATGGCGAAGGGTCGATATCCTCTCCTTCCATTCTTTTCTCGGCATATGCCACACATGCCCGCATGGGCGGGCAAACGAGGAGACCCGCCCTCTCTTTCGCCCTCTCTCTCCGTTTCTCCTCTCCTACTTCTACTCTACATCCTCTGCTGGGCATGCCCTTTCTTCCCTCAACTAGAGCTTCGTCAACATGTGCCCGCAGATTGTGCTAAGTGGGCTTCGCTGTATCGCTGTTGTTCTCAGCTTCTCATTGATTTTCTACGGCGTTACAGAATAGATAAGGTTATCAAATTATTGTTCTGATAACTGGACTAGGCCCGCCGCTAATGTTATACTGCTTTCTTCCGTGCTTCATGTTGTAAACACAACTGCATGGGGTTGCCGCATGGATTGATAATAGCTTTATAAGCTGCAAAAATGAATTTTTCAGCTACAGAATGTGTCGCGAACACAGCGTTGCTTGACGGCGCTTTTGGTCCGCTTTTATTTTTAAGTTTTGGATCTGCGTGTAAGATTAACATCATCATCAGCCTATGATAATGTTGGTCTCTTGTATGCTAACATGAACGCGTCTCTTTCTTTCCAATGAAAAAAAAAAAAGATGACGCCATTCCATCAGTGTAGAATACGAAGTGAGTTACATGTATATTCGTGTATCGTGACCGAATGATAAGGAAATAAACTGTAAATGCAAGTTGTTTCTTCTGTCTTGTTAACTGTGCCTGGAGCTCTTAATTGTGTCCTTTCAATGCGATAGCGTTAAGGAAATTGTGTCGCAGATATCCATTGGCGGCATTGTCTGTGAGCGAAAAATACGAAGTTATTCAATGAGTAAAACTAGAAAAATATAATTCAAAGAACCTAGACTACAGATACCGCTAGCGCTACAGGTCTTGTGAATGCATGTGTATACACATGCATGGTATATGGTAAAGTACAACATGGCACGGCTATTGCGTTCCACTCTTAAAGGAGAAGCCTAAACATCTATTATTTTTCAATTCTAGGAACTTCCGAAAAGGTACACAAGTTTCCTGTTGGACCGTATTCTCTGAACATTTCTAACGCTTTTCGCTAAGCGCAAATTACGTCTCTACCTACTTTTGTGTTTTCAGATACAGTTTCCCTTTCTAGTTTACAACGCATCTTTTTGTTTTACTTTTCTGTTCCAGTTTTACTTTGTCACATTTACCAATCTAACTGTCCTGGATACCTGGAGAAACGTATACGGTCACAGATACAAACCACAGAGAAGCCTCCGCATGCAGTGGGGTATAGCAGTTACAGTGTTATACGCTCTTTAGCGGGTATAGGCAGAAGGTCGGACTTCGGTCCGCATTAACATATCGCATTCAAATTATATATATGAGAAGAAAAAATAACGTATCAGAATTTCTCGCAGTTAAGTGCATTTAAGGCAATCAAAATATTGTGGGACTCTTAAGCTTCGCCTTAAGAGGTCAACGCGATAGCGATGCGTAGTCCCATTCTCAGCGCGCTCTTTCGCTTGTCATGCTCTTCAGTCGCCTAGCCACGTAATTGTCATGACACTACACTAGTTATTGTATGTCTTTACTCGTGGAGTTGAGATTATGAATTCCTGAAATGCGATGGGCAAAGTACAAAGTGGCGATGCGCCATCGAAACTCGCCGATGAAGAAGGCCCCGCAGTTCGAATGGTGCCTGTTCACAGAACAGAATTCATCTCAAACGAGTCAACATGGCGTGAATGAACGTTTACACGCTCACGAGCACAGGCGCAAGCACAGGCGACAACGCCCTTAAGCCAAAGTGCTAGCGCCCTCCTGCGTGCTATATGCATGCGCCGCGGCGAAATACGGCGCCGTTAGTGTCCGTGTATATGCTCCCAACTAGGCACCGTGGGCTCTTTGCGCCTTCTCGCGGGTGACAGTCAAGCCTCTGCGACGCTTAAGCACCTCCGAGATGTGCGTATTACCGTTAGCGGTTACCATAATGCTTGCGGCTTGGCCGAGTGCTTAACGCATCGCGCTCCGGAGCGAGGGGTCGCACGTTAGATTCCCACTCGGTCCGATGGTATTTTTTCTTTCTTTGCATCTACCTCGTATTTTTGCTCACGGACAACGGTGATTTTCCGCTCACAACCAAGGACGCCGATTCCGACACCGGAATTTCTGCGAAACGAGCTCTTTAACGCTCTCGCGTTAAAAAATTCGCAAGACGTTCACCCCAATAACTTTTCTCGCGGCCTATTCTGCGGATTATTAGCAGCATCCATAGCGTTGGGATGTAAGGGTCCATGAGCTTCCAAACTGCTCCCCTGTACTTTCGTTTCTTTTGTCCCAGTCTCTGTCTGCGCAGATATACCGATATGATGTACACCAAAGAGCCAAAACAGATTTCATCATTTCATCATTGGGAGATCAGCTTTGTGGCTCCCCCAGACCATGCGAATGCACGTGGCATTCGATTTGACTGAGGAATGCCGTACAAATGAGGCGGCACGACAAATCGTGCGATTGTCCCACCAAGCTGAACATGCCTGCCAGATATTTCTGACTCTCGTGCTTGAATTCCTTCAGTTTTCCCATTGCGCCATTTCTGTGCGCTGAGGGGAACATGAAATAGAAAGCGAGTGATAGAGAAAATTATAGGAGGGGGGAACGCAAGGATTCCAGACAAGTTGGCGATCCATGTGTAATGTACGTATATGGACGAACAAGCGGCCTCAGTATTACTCACACCTTATAACACATGCATAGTGCCACGAAAAAGCACGCAACTTATAGCTTGCACCCGCCTCCATTAACATACATACATACATACATACATACATACATACATACATACATACATACATACATACATACATACATACATACATACAACGTAAAATATGCAAATCGAGACAATGCCTGTTGTTCTTCGCATTGCTTCTCGTATACTCATTACGAGCGTTTTCAACGGCCTCTTGAGGGACCTGTAAGATTAACAATCGCAACTTCTGAAAAGCTTTTCCCTGATACAGCACTGCGTATGGTCGTATTATTATTATTCTTTTTCATACAACCTTTCTACTTTGGCGTGCTGTACTTTCGTAAAAAGAGATAAGGGAGGTCAGTACAACCGATGTCGATGTGTTTCGTAGCATCTGCCGAGCCGTTTTGGGTCTGTTCAAGAAACTCGCGATAAATATAATCTCAGGAACGCAGTTCATTGATTATTGTGGGGTTTTACGTCCCAAAACCACGATTTGATTATGAGAGACGCCGTAGTGGAGGGCTCCGGAAATTTCGACCACCTGAGATTCCTTAACGTGCACTGACATCGCACAGTACACGGTTGTCAACATTTCGCCTCCATCGAAACGCAGCCACCGCGGCCGGGATTCGATCCCGCGACTCTTGGATCAGTAGCCGAGTACCATAGCCAGTACACCACCGTGGCGGGGCGAGGAAAACAGTTGTGAAGCGCCTTGCTTTAATATAACTAACCCTGCAAAACATTCTTCCGTGCTAGCAGGACGTTCCTGTCTTCAGCGCTTTATTTTTTTTAATACTTCACTGTCGAAAGTGGAAGTAGGTGACACAGAGACTCCACGCTGAAGGGTAATACATCTCGAAAACGAAAATAAATTCTAGGAAAAGGCCACAGCAAGGGACTGTGCTGAGATGGCGCAGCAGCGGGCGAAGTCGCACGGACACTCCCGGCAGCACCACCTCCTGGGCTCCTCCGTAAACGGTGCGGCACGACAACAGAGCGAGGGAAGACATTACTGCGCGAAGCAAAGGAGGAAACAAAAACACATTCTTCCCGCCTCGTCCAGATGTTCGCGAGTGCACTCCGCTGTGCTCAGGAGGGTCCCGGAGTTTTACCACTTGCCGTAGCCTCAGCCCGGTGTACTTTTTTTTTTATTTCGTCGCTCTATTCCACGAAGCAGGGTGATGAAAGAGAGCGAGAGGGGCTATGAGAGGGAAGGTACGGCCATTAGCGAGAACGACGCTCGGCGACAGGCTTGCAAGCGAGCGAGCGAGAGGGAAGGAAATGCCTTCTTCTAAGCCGCGGGCCTCAGCACGGGTTTTCGTCGACGGGGTCGTCGACAACTCGAGTTGCGCTCGAGGTGCATGCACGCTGGTTGAGAAGAGCCAACGGGACCGAACTCTCTCTCTCTCTCCCTCTCCGTCCCCCCCTTCCACCACCACACACACACACACTGCTCACCCTCCGCGTTCTCTCGAAAGCATCAGCACAGCCAGGCGGTGGCGGGAATCACTGTCTCGCTCCTCTGTTTTTCTCTCGTCCGTGCTGCCTGCCCCAAAAGACCTCACGGTGGTTGGCGCGACCCTGAGGGAGTGTGCGGAGCACCGAGGAGAAGGCAGACCGTCTCCGGCTGCTAGACTCAAAAGGATGTGGGGCAGATTCCTGAAGGAAAAATACGTGCGATGTCCCCCCCTTTCTTTTTTGTTCCGAAAAGTAGCGAAAGCAAGAACGGCCCTCTCTCCTCTCCACTGGGTTTCTTTGTAGTCAGGTTGAGTCGAGGAATGGCGCCGAGACAGTGCGGTTGTACTTCCCTACGCTTTCATGTTTCAACGTTGTCCGTGTCGGCCGTCGCGCCCTGAAGACGGGCATCAGTCTCACCACCACTCCCGGAGGGTTTGACACAAGGCCACACTTACGCCTAGGAATCGGCGACGTCGCATCTTGTAGGAGCCCTGTGTGTGGTGACGCGTGGTTGGACTACTGATTACCTGTGCAACCAGCTATAGATGGCCACCATCACGCGGAGGAGTCCGCCAGAGTGACAGTGTCTCCAATCATTTTCTCATTCCTTGTGTCCTGGATGCACTGACTAAGAACACTGACGTAGTTCTCGCGTGTGGACCGCCAGTTGTGCTTGAAAGTGTGCGAGAGCGCCGAACGCGTGGTATTGCATTATGCTGCACGTGCTGAACAGGTATTAGCCGAGAGGTGGAAACAACGAAAGCCATCTTGATTCCTGTCTCTCGGCGTTTAAGAAGGTAGATGACTGTTAACCACGGCTGCGCTCTAACATGCACATAGGGCGCATTTCGTGTTTGAGGAAGGCGCTCTGTTTTCATATGTGGCTGTTTTTAGAAACACACGCTAGTTCCAGTAGCGAGCTGTCACGGTCGTCGGTTGGATATATGCCCACGAAACCTACATTTGTTCTGCTTGGCTGAACTGTTCGGTCTGCCCTGTGCCTCATTTATTTATTTATTTTTTTTTGTCATTAGCGTAAAATTCAAGTGCTGTAGATCGACGACACTGCTGTACCAAGCGGTTGTACCACCAGTGTTGTGCGTCTGCTAGGGTAGCCCATGATTTATTTTTCTGGAGGAACGTTTTTAAGTTGTATTTCGTATCTTGTTGAATATCAGGGCGATATGAAGGACGATCTTGCTAATTTCGAATCTCCGAAATACGATCGGGGTGTCTAGCGCCATGTAAGATGTTTCGACATTTCATCTGACTGTCGTTACATTCTCCGAGTATTTGAGGCTAGCGCGCGCACAGTTCCGACATCCAGGTAAGGGTAACCAGGGCTTGGGCAATATAAGGTGAATCATCCACAGAAATCGTTGAATTTCACGAACGGCAGTTGTCAAGAGCGAACGCTTGACCCGACGTGGCTGTGTCGCGAACTACCTGGACGTCCGAGACCACATCTGGATTCGAGGCCGCATACGAAGAACACAGGAAATAAACAGCACCGTAAGCCATTTAAGGAAGTTCGACGGCCTCAGTAAAATACGTTGATGACTTGAACCCGGGGAATCTCTTCGACGCTGCCGAAAGCTCCGTTGCACGGCCAGGAGTTCTTCCGGCCACTGTATATTTGCAGGCAGCATCGTCGGCGAAATTTGGGAAACGGCTAACGTTGCCAGGGGATCCCTACAAGGCTCAGTAGACAACGCTTAGGGCTTGAACAGACTACTGGACACAGTGAAGCTTCGAGGGACTCCAAGTGCGGAGTCGTTGCAAACGAAGCCGCCAACAATTTTCGAAACAGGAGGATTAGAAAAGTTTCGACGGGTGGAGCTCGGCATGGCCAGCAAGTGCGCCGTGCCAACCACTGTCGCTGCGGCCGGGTCAGTGGTTGTCGTGAAGAGGGAGGTGCCATCGCCTCCGCCGATGCTGAGCCTCTGTTGCTGCGCGCGATCATCGCACGACGCCGCGGCGCGCCGACGAAGTAGCGGCATCGACGTCGGTGGCGGGATCGCATTGCCTCCATCGCTGGCGTCCTCCCCTTCGGTCGGCAAGTGGAGCCTGCCCAGGGGCCGAGCCTTCGGCGGCGAGCTAGCGTTCATTCGCCTGAGGGCGCATTCGTCAACGGAACCCGTCCACAGGCGGGACATGGTCGATTTGGAGGAATCTGAACCGCAGGTAAGACCAACAGGCAACCGTACTCCCGCGTCGTCATATTCAATTTCGCTTTTCGCGCTCTCGCCCTTTTCCGCCTTTGGCCACACCCTCCCCCCATACTCCCCCACCAGCCCATCGCGCATAACCTCGTGTGTACCCCGAGTTTCTACTACGTGTCCTATCATGTGGTACATAACAAGTGAGCTGGCGGACATATGTGCTATGGTCACGTGTGGTAAGTGTACCGTAGAGTGCGCCCCAGAACTTCGGCACCACCTGTTGACTCGGGCCACTCCTCTTCGAAGGACGGCTTCGTTCTGATTTTCACCGCCGATGGAGCAGTTTCGCTCGCGTGGCATTCCCATGTTGAGTACTTGCATATGCTTAACCTGGTTTTGTTTATACACTGAAACATTGAGCACTTATGCGCAACCAGTTCACTGATACAGGAAGTGTCACTTAACACGCATTAGTAGTCGCTTACTCGAATGTAGTCCAAAAGTCTGCAGTCTCACCGTTGTACCTTAAACGCACGTATTCGTGGAACTGTCTACGAGGGCATTCGTTTATCGGAAGGCAGTCGAGATTACGCAACGCGTTCCCTCAGGCGCTTCTCGGCCGCTCGGCCACAGCAGATGAGTGTAGATGCGAGAACAGGTGGTTGCTGCCACTTCTGCAATAATAATAATAATAATAATAATAATAATAATAATAATAATAATAATAATAATATAATAATAATAATAATAATATAAATAATACCCATCCTTGATAGGTGTGATCTACTCCTTTCATGAAAGTGGCTTCTCACCGCTTGCGATGACCAACTTTATTTGCACGGCACGTTGTTCAATCAGTCACCTAATCGGCCAAATAATCTCTCTTGAAACCATTCGCAAGCCATTGGCTAGCGGAGTTCTCAAGAAATTAGTCATTCCTTGAGCTGAGATCCGCATAGCGCAGCGAGGTATCTAGACGAGCCAAGGTGGGGGCTAGTTGGTTTTATTGATTGATTGATTTCTGGGGTTTTACGTCACAAAACAACGATATGATTATGGCAGACGCAGTAGTGGAGCGCTCCGGAAATTTCGACCAACTGGGCTTACCTTAACATGCACTGGCATCGCACAGCGCATGGGCCTCAGCATTTCACCTCTATCGACATGCAGCCGCTGCGGCTGGGATTCGATCGCGACCTTCGGACCAGAAACCGAGTACCATAGCCAGTAGACCACGGTGGCGGGGCTAGCTGGTCGTATAGCACATAATTAACTACTGTAGCGCTCTACTCCTACAAAAAAAAAAAAAAAAAAGACGCGAGAAGAAATATTGGTACAAGCAGTACAAGCGCCTATCTAGGACAGACATATGGTCCAGCCAGTATAGCTTTGCGACTGTCGCCTTGGACATATGCTGGGGTGACGATATTGGGCTTGTTTATATATCATAGTTTTTTCCTTACACACCACTGAAGCCTTCTCAAATGACAGAGTTATTATCATTTAACTAAATCATATAGACGATTAATGATCGCTCATGTAGGGAGGGCATGAAGAAATAAACGAGAAAAGAGGACACCCTACAGCGGCGGGTGTGCTCTTCAGTCTACATTTCATGCGTGGACCAGAACGCGCTGGTCATTGCCACTTGCGCTACAGTGATGGATGTAGAGTACCCTGTAAACCGTAGGCGCCACGAAATAAGTGAACATTCCGGAGGCAGGCCACTAAATCTTCATATGTTGTTTGTATGTGTGAAGGCCGCCAAGGACTGAGACTCTCGGACAACACTCTTCTGGGGGCCTCACTTGTTCGTTATTTAAAATAAATAGGTGCCTTTCAGCTGGAATGACTCTTTACGAAAAAAAGAAAATGCAAATGCGCACTTCTGAACACAGCTGTTTGAAAACTATGGTTTAGGTTGCATTTCGTCGCCTCTTTAGTGTTTTTAATGGTTTTTTTTATGGTTTCAACTTCTTCTTTTAGGGATTTTTCAACTATCTTGGTGTTTACGCTAAATTCTTATCATCGCCAAATATGTTCAGTTATGAACAATGTTAAAGTACAAATCCGGCGATTCTTCTGTGCTCACTGATCTCAATGAAATTTTCGGTATACAGTGTTCTCCTTGGTACTATAGTATATGCCAAGCTAGACGCTTGCAAGTCGTTTAACCTCCTTCAAAATTAATTTAAAAGTCATGTAGTAGATTCCCATGCTTTTGGACGCGGGCCACCGTGTGTTTTTGACGTCAGTAGCTGCATAGCTTACCTGCCTGGGTAGGCAGGCCAAACTGGCCCGACCGTTCAGCGCTAAAATCTTCGCTGTCAAGTTGGCCTCGTCGGATGATATCGCTACTTTCACTTTCCGGGCACCAACTCCGTATTTCAGACGCCAGGGAGGCTGTGACGTCGTCACATATACGCTGCGCGAAGCGCCTGTCCGTTTAGGTTTCGGTTTCGTTATTTCAAATTATTGGTGAGGTTCCGAGCGAACCGAACTACCCTGCCTGCTGCAGGACTACCAGTGACATTGGAAAACAGCGATATCGGAGTATTGGTAAAAAAAAAAAAAGAAAAAAAGGACCCGGAGTTCACCTTTAAAGCCAACTGCTCCTTCCAGTTAGCTTGTGACCGACACCGTCTCTGTAAATATGTCTGTATGTAACTGACACACACACACACACACACACACACACACACACACACACACACACACACACACGAACTTGTACCCGTGTTGGGATTTTACGAATTTTCGCTAAATTTTTGCGGAGAAGTGGTTCTGGTTGCGAAAAACTATTAAAATTCCTGAGGAAGACCGCATTGTTGCTTTGCCGCTTTACAACTCTACCATGCAGTGAGGCATATTAAGAGTTTGATGGCGCCACAGGTTTTCACGGGGCCCAGCACGATGCCTGATTACACGCATGCATGGTATGACGAGTGTCACCTTTGCTGGCAATCGTTCAGGGCTGTCCATGACCGCCCATAGTACGGTGCTGAGTAACAATATATAGAAACATACAAGAGTTTTGTCGTCATTTTTGCCTCCGTCCCTCCTCCCCCATGTATATTAATATTATTAGCTCAGAGCGCACAACACAATCTATTTTATATGCGGCATATGAATTACGCAGAACATAACGTTAACGCCGTAACAGGGCACACATGTCAATGCTTCCCTACTCTGTGACGCGCTATCCGTCAGTTTGCAAAGCGAGCTGTGAAGCGTTTTTCTTGCTATCAGTATAGCGTAGCGGTGATGCGCGGGCTTGTTTTCAAGCTGACTCACCGAAAAGAACGCACGTGCGATTCGCCCTCTGACGTCACGACTGCACCGGCTCGGTCGTAGTCCTTCCGTTGCCTAATTTCCGGCTGATGAACTTTTATTTTTTGTTGTTTATTGACTACAGACGGCTGCAAAACGCTTTTTGAGCGCGAAGCCTGCATTGTATAAAGGCGCATACAACCGTGCCTACGACTTAGAAATGTTAACACGTCTTTATTCAATAGAAAACGCTGCGCTGTAAAACTATATAAGTTGTACTTGTTATCTACATTTGCTTTGTAAAGTCATAACCATAATTTATGGAGCTTTTCTTGTCATTTTAACGACGTCCAGTTCTTCATGGTGCACCTAAATATAAGCACACGGGTGCTTTCTTTTTTCCCTTCTTTTTTTTCTTTGCATTTCGCCCTCAACGAAATGCGGCCGCCACGGCCGGGATTCGATCCCGCGACTTCGTGCTTGTCAAGCCAACGCCCTAGCCGCTAAGGTTGCTATTGCAGTCGAACTTCTTTAAAACAGAAACATCTTCCGCAGATTGATCGACATAACGAAGGAATCCTTACGTCTTAGCCACAATGCGAGCTTTATGGTAGGCGACTTTGTCGACTTTGGCTGGGAGTTGCCTTCACAAAGGCTTGCTCCACATTAATTGGAGCGATCGACAGTGCAGCATGCGAGGTGTGCGATACCGACGAAACCATCGACCAATTGCTGTGCCACTGTCCGCGATTCGACGCGGACAGGAAAACACTTGTTCAGACGCTACGGCAACTCGACGATCAGTCACTGTCTGTGCAGATGCTGCTTGATCACCGCCCTCGTCGCTCGTCGGCCCACAAGGCACTGAGAGCACGTTTGCGCTTTTTGAAGACGGGCGGCTTTGCGCGAACGCCTTTGACTGTTGGAGTTGTCTTGCAACATCTCTTTCATTATTCTCCTTCTTCCTCTCTCTCCCATCTTTCTATACCCCCTTCCCATCTTTCTATTCCCCCTCCATTCCCCCAGTTTAGGGTAGCCAACCGGACGCCTTTCTGGTTAGCGTTCCTGCCTTTCCGTCTTTCCCCTTCCTTCCTTCCATATGGTAGGCGACATTTACGTCGAAGAGATGTGTACAACGAAGCGTTTTGAAGCTCCGAGCACATTGGTACAAACCCAGCTACGGTTCTTGCGATGTTACCATCGTAATGTTGCAGCTAAAGCGTTCTGATTCGGTTGCGCGAAATGATTAAATACGTGCGAAGAACTGTTTCAGTTTAACCAGAGAGCACACTGAGACTTTATTTTAGTAACCCTGCGGCGCATGGCCGATATGCCGAGTTTTCAGGTAACGACAAACATTTTACCTCAAGCTAGAACAGCTTCGCTGTTAAAAAAAAATTACAAGTTGAATGCGCAAAATAAAGAGGGTTAGGCTTGTGGGAAATTTTTATGAAGACGGTGTTGAAGACTGGCTCATATTTGCCATTTAGAAACCCAATGAATAACCTTTTGAAATGCATTGGTCTAGCTGTCTGTCGACACCATTTGTGTATGTTTGTGCGGGTGTTTGTGTGTTGTGTGCCTGTGCACGTATATACATTAAAAAAATTGCCGGTGGGCTTGAACCCACCCCGCTCCTCTCCCTCCATTGGGAGACGCCATTGTGGAAGGTCTCTGGAAATTTCGCCACCGGGGGTTCTTTAACGTGTACAGTGCACGAGCCTCAACATTCCGCCTTTATTAACAGACAGTTTTGTTCCTCTGTTTTACAGCGAAGTTCTACGTGGTTAACCTTCGTGTTCTTGTGGCGTTCGGGAGCAAAAAATCTAGTTTGCTCAGGCTCCCCGAGATGGCGGCAGCCGTGCATGCTCTGTCAAGGTATGCGCGCGCCTCGGGGCAGCAAAAATATTAAAATAATAAAGAAAGGCCTTAAAGCCGTCATATTTCGATATAAGACGGCTGATGTTGCGCTTGGAGACATGTCTGCCCAGCAATGCACATGTGCTTAGAAGAGAAGCAGGTTATAAAGGGGTCGTTGCCAGCTTGGTCTATGTTACTGGCAAACTGAGGCACGGTCTAGAGAGAGGCACATACATAGCCAACACCAGACTTAACTAAATTTTATTTATACTTATATTCCAGGAGGAGCCACTAGTGCCACAGCGCTGTGATATGTAACCAGTTTTATATCGATTTCAGCAGAACCACTCCTGCCGACAGCACTCCCGCAGCATCTCGTGCACCTTATCACAGCTTAACCGACAGGTTTGGCTTGCTGGAATTGAAGCTGCTTTTTTTCGCAAGTGCGACAGAAGGTTCACTTACATAGTATTCTTTCTCGTTACCTGTACATAACGCTTCAAACGTTTTGCACTCCTTCGGAGTGCTGAATTTGCGCAGCACACGTGTTTGATTTAAAAAGGCCTCGCATGCTAGCTTGCACGAGCAATGCCGTATGTGTTCGGCTAAATGACCTGCTCCTGATATTGACGTCACATTCCTGTGATTCTCTGGCAAGCGCTCATTAAGACAGCGTCCGCATGCCTATGTAAGCTTAAACTCCAGGATGCCCCGCCACGGTGGTCTAGTGGTGATGGCACTCGGCGGCTGATCCGAAGGTCACTGGATCGAATCCCGGCCGCAGCTGCTGCGTTTCGATGGAAGCGAAATGTTGGGGCCCGTGTACTGCGCGATGTCAGTGCACGTTAAAGAAACCCAGGTCGTAGAAATTTCCGGAGCACTCCACTACGGCGCCGCTCGTAATCGCATTGTGGTTTTGGGACGTAAAACCCTAGAATTTATTATTATTATAAAACTTTTCTACGGAGAAAAGATGTAAACTTCCCCACTTGCAAGATGTACGAGATGCGACGCGAGTGCTCTTGGCGTGCATGGTTCTGCTGAAATCGATATATTAGCGCCCGACTGATTCCACATAATGGCGCTTTGGCACTAGTGGCTCATCCTGCAGTATAAGTGCACTGCTTCTGCGTGCAATGAAATTTAGTTCAAGTGTGGCGTCGCGTGCGCGCCTCTCTCAAGTACGTGCCTCAGTTCGCCAGTAACATGTTCCATAGTCATAAGCAAAACCAACTAGTCCAGCTGTCGACACTTTGTAAGGCGGCTTTTTCACTCTCAGAAGCAGCCAAGAATAAAATTATTTTTAAAAATAAGGTCCTATATAGGGCCGTGGCATTTCGACCTGACACGGCTTTTATTCTTCCTGGAAGGGGTCTTCCGAGCAATCCGCTTATGTTTAAAAGTTAAGCCGAGTTGAAGGGGATCGGTGTTTAGGCTTTGTAATTTGGCTATTGCACATCGGTGTTGCGATGAAGGCTACTCACGAAGAGAAAATTCGTCGGCCCATGCCACGGAGCTGAGAGTGCGGTCTTGTAGGTGGGCTTGGCGAGAAAACGTAGCCTTATGTGCACCTCGATGGCAGTGTCGTCTTCGATGTGTCGCACGGCTCTGCACAATACTTTGAACGCTGGCGGGCTCGTTCCGGCCATGTCACCTCAGTGTCGTGCGCTGAACAGATTCGCCGGTCATCCACTGTCACAGAGTGGAATGGCTCACAGTTTTTTTTTTCTTTTTTTGTTCGCAGGCGAAACGAAGGCGGCAGGACAGTGATTCGGACCTCGCCGTCGGAGGCCAGCATGCTCTGCAAGAGTCCAGGTAAGCGATCACTTTCCGAGGTACAGCTGCGCCATACGCGTGCTATTTGCGCAAAGCTTCCATCGTGTTTCCATCGAGTTGCTACGCGCTACCACCTGGGTGTGGCAAATAATCAATTAGGTTACTGAGTGATCATTAACGTAAAGATTTAATAGAGGAGCTGTTCAAAGTCGAGGAGGAAAAAGAGGATCCTCTTGCCCTCGACTCAATAGCGCCTCCAGCACATGCGAAGACGAAGGCAATATGCGATGGAAATGTAGAAAATGTTTAGCTCGAAGTTGAGGGTTTGATCCCCGTAGCCGCAGCTGCATTTTCACATAGCGAAATGCAAAGAAAGAAAGAAAGAAAGAAAGAAAGAAAGAAAGAAAGAAAGAAAGAAAGAAAGAAAGAAAGAAAGCGCATTGTAGTACATGGTCAAGGATTATGTACGATCAGCAGATAATGAGGGGCGGTATGACTAAATTAACCCATAGTCACGACATCAATAACTTGACACCCTTGCCGGTTATGTCACGACTAACGATAAACGATCAGCTTCGCAGTTCCGACTGATTCTGCAGCGTGGAAATGACTCGATTTTTTTTAAATCGTGAGCTCTTATTTATTTACTGAAACGGCGAAGTGTTCACTTCACTGCAGAACTACAAGATGCTTGATAAAACATATTCCATTTAAAGGCCGCATGCTGTAAACATGTACATATTGCAGCGTACAATGTTTTTCTTGAAGTTAAAGCAACCTGTAAGCCATGGCTTCGTTGGAATTTGTGTATTTTGTCGCATACAACGAAATGATGAACAATATGTGCAGTATTTTTCGGCGTGTCTTAATCTACATTGTCTAATTTGTTTGTTTTGTTTTTTAGTCGGTCAACGCTTTCTGTGTAGTGTTGTCTTGTTTCCCATAAAGGAGTAGCTACATATCAAATGGTACCAACCCATTTCGCACTTTCATTTAAATAAACAAAACAACGGCAAAGCTAGAGTGGACGCTTGAGAGAAAAACCATCAGTCATTCATGAATCAAGTTTCAATTTATTTATATGGGAGTGTGCATGAAAAATAAATAAGCAAGGGTGGCAAAAAGGAAATAGTGCGTGCCTCATAAAAAAAAAAAGTGACGCACTTAAGCGCAAGTTGGCCCCTGTTAAAAAAAAAAAAAAGAGGAGCTGGATGAGAATATTACTGTTTGCTACGTCAGAAATGTGGTTGTCGTATTGTGAGAACACACACAAGGCGTATTTCGTGGTCCTTATTGTCTATCCAAAGTAAGTGCAAAGTTTACCGGCCACGTTTATGACGTTAAAGACTGTACCAGGGGGACTGCTGTGAGAGGGTGTTCTTAGTGCGTGCACACAGAAATAGGAAGCCGGAAATCTTGCTCCAGAGCTTGACCAACCGTTTATGAAACGCTTTGCCTAAACTTTCGAGCTTTAACACAGCTTTAAAAAAGAAATCATACATACCGTCCTTGAACTGTTGACCGAGATACTTATATTCGACACAACAATTGCGCAAAGTGACCTCAAGCGTGGAGTAAACACTGCAGAAAGGCGTCCCATTTTTAAAAGAGGAACGAAGGGAGAAATGCATAAGCATATGTGAAGGTTACTCCTCAGCCCACGGAGGTCGTTGCAGTCGCTGACAGCCCGGTGACGCTGGAAACAAAACAGCCTGAGCAGTATTTTCGGTGCCCGCAGTTGACATCTATTCCGCGGCAATCATATTTTGCTTTGCTTTTTATTCTTGGCTGACCGGCCTCTTTTTCAGGACGGGCACATCTGCTTTGTTTTAGTTATGGTTTCTTTATTATATATTTATTGCTCATCATCTTGGCTTGCATGGCGTCCTTAAGCAAAAAAAAAAAAATGAAAAAAGCAGGTTACCCGGCCTCTGTGGTAAACCGCCAATGGAAGGATTCGGCCTGGAGACGCATTTCATTTGGCCCGAGAACTAAATAAGTATAAATAAGCCTCGAAATAGGCTCCTCTTCGCGTACCCACTCGAAGCCTCTTCTCGCTTCCTAAGCGG
This sequence comes from Hyalomma asiaticum, assembly GCA_013339685.2. Lineage (NCBI taxonomy): Eukaryota > Metazoa > Arthropoda > Arachnida > Ixodida > Ixodidae > Hyalomma > Hyalomma asiaticum. Next base: position 5,935,746 of record CM023489.1, on the reverse strand, counting down.
TCACCGATTATATATAAGCGGGCTCGGTTTAAAGCCGCGGTGATAAATTGTTGCCGCATCAGAGCACTCCCATACGGCTGGGTTCGTCCCGAGCGAAGATAAGCCTCCGCCGGTGGTGTCTGGGATGGAGGGCGTGAAAATATACGGCGCGGAGACCGAGGTAACGGAAAGGGGGATGGAGACGGAGGTGGGCTTGATTAGCAGCCGCAGCGGGCGGCTTCCGTAGACGGCCGCCGCGCGATCTCCAAAGCAAACAACGTCGAGCTTTGCTGCGAGGGAGTCACCGTGACGCACCGCAACGCCCAAACCCTCGGGCGAGAGTGAGCCACGACCATCTGTCGACCGGAGCCCCGACACACGTCGCCGCGCTTTGCGACACCCGCGCATTTTAAGAACAAAGAGAAGTCTTCCCCTGTATACTTTTCATATATGTATCTGGCCAAATATTTTGTTCACATTTAAGTTTTGTAGGTTACAGGCGAGTCAGCAGCCGGTGCCGGTAATGGTACCGACGTCAACTATTATACCGTATCCACAAACAAGCAAAACTGCGCCCGGATTATCCTGAGGGGTTTAATAATAACGGTTTCCGGGGCTTTACATGCTGGAGTCACGGAGTGATTCAGAGGCAAGCTGTAGAGGAGCATACCGAGTGGTTTGCCTTTATAGTCATAATTATTCATAAAGAGAACAACCGGAAGATGCATTGCACATGAGTTATCTCACTACATCGTGATAATAGGCGATATTCGCCCATGGCAAGATTAGGATTAGTAGCCAACTTAGAACAATCGGTTGCGTTGCCTCGTCCGACTCCTTTTTTTTTTTTTTTTCGCGCTTATTTCATTTTCAGGGCCAGCCACCATTGGCCATTACCGCAGTATAAAACGGGTAATAAGGGATATATTTCGCAAGTTGGCACGGATGTATACTTTGGATCACCACGCAACATGATCCGGACAAACGCGAACGCCGGTTCAAAGCACAATGACGGCGTATATACTTCTTCCTTCAGTATTAATATAATAGTGCACATCTAGTTGTGATTATGATTTTAATGACAGTAATACGTCTTACTTTACATCGCTGCGGGTTTTGTGTTCGCAATTCTGGCTCGGGCCCCGCCACGGTGGTCTAGTGGCTATGGTACTCGGCTGCTGATCCGAGGGTCGCGGGATCGAATCCCGGCTGTGGCGGCTGCATTTCGATGGAGGCGAAATGTTGAGGCCCGTGTGCTGTGCGATGTCAGTGCACGTTAAGAACCCCAGGTGGTCGAAATTTCCGGAGCCCTCCACTACGGCGTCTCTCATAATCAGAGCGGGTTTTGGGACGTTAAACCCCTGGCAAACGCTGCTGGCCCACATGCAGCGTTTGCCATTCTTTGCAACTGTATGAATATCATTCACAGTCTTTTGGTACTGTCTGGTGATGTCGAACTAAACCCAGGGCCTGCCACTCGTGCCTCTGCCAGTGATGACCATTCTGACGTGTTGACAGCCTTGCGTGAACTAAAAGCCGGCCAGTCAGCACTACTTAGCGAAATTAAAGGTATTCGAGATAAACAAGCTGACAACGATAAAATGCTGAAAGACATAAAAGAGAGACTTACGAAAATTGAAGGGGAGTGTCAATCGCTAACGGCGATCAAAGCTGACACAAAGAGTGCGCATGCACTTGCGGAGGCAAACGCGCATCAGATTGAGCAGCTAACAGCACGCTCTGATGACGCCGAAGACAGAGCGCGGCGAAACAACTTGGTGTTCTATGGAATAGATGATGAGTCCAACGAAAATTGGGCAAAATCTGAGGAAAAGGTTATCAGGTTTTCAAGCGAGCACCTCAAATTAACCATTGCTCCGAAAGACATAGAACGCGCACACAGACTCGGTACCTTTTCGCCGAATAAAACTAGACCAGTTCTGGTAAAATTCACTCATTTCAAAGATAAGGAAAAGGTACTAACCGCTAGTAAAGATAACAAGCACCCCAAAGTTAATGTTGCGCAAGATTTTTCACCAGCTACACGCCTAGCCCGTAAAAAACTGGTAGAGTTCAAAAAAACACAAAATTTTCCAAGCAGCCTTCGTCACAACAAACTTGTAGCAGGGAAGAACACCTACGTGTATGACCCGGTTAGCCAACAGGTCATTGTTCGCGCGTCGTAGCAGTTAGCTAGTGGGTGCCCCTACGGTCCGATGGACTATTTCTCGTTTCTTTTTACTAACATCAGGAGCGTTTTACCAAAGCGAGATATCTTGTCCAGTTTAATTGACTCTTCTGATTCTGACGTTATAGTGCTAACCGAAACGTGGCTAAACTCTTCTATCAGCGACGGTGAGATATTCCCTTCCTATCCAGATTTCAATATTTTTCGTACCGACCGAGATAGCCGGCGTGGTGGTGGTGTGCTCATTGCTACTCACCGTGACCTTAGCTGCTACCGTATCAATATACCTACCTCACTCGAAATAGTGTTTGTGTGCTGTAAAGCCGTTCAACCCCACGTAGTCTTAGGTGCATGCTGTCGTCCACCTGATTCCGACAGCACATTTGTACCTATGTTTCATGACGCGCTACAATCGCTACAAACTCAGTTTTCTAATGCCCCAGTTGTCCTATTCGGTGATTTTAATTTTCCAAACATAGATTGGTCTGACCTCGTCCTCGTCACATCGAAACAAAACGCTGAAAGTAACTTCGTCGATACATGTTTTACGTTCGCTTTAACTCAAGTTGTTAACGCAGCAACGAGGCAATCTAAGCATTCAGCCAACATACTTGATCTAGTATTAACAACCCATCCTGATAGAATCGCTTCGCTTTCATACCTCGACGAAATCAGCGACCATAAGGTCATTCATGGTACGTTCCAATGTAGACTGAACCGCCCAGATAAAACACGCAAAAAACTTACCCTATACGATAAAGGTGATTATAATAACTTCAATAAAGAACTAACCGAATTCTGGCAGTTTATAAATAAAGATTTTAACAAGCGATCTGTCACAGAAAATTGGCTAATGTTTAAATCTAAGATGCATGAGCTAATCAGCACTTACATTCCAACAATTACGATTAGTGAACGTAGCACCTCCCGCTGGTTCAACTAAAGAGGCTCAAAAATAAAAAGAAACGGCATTTTCGCTCCGCAAAAAACAGCAACAATCCTGTGATGTGGCGAGAATACCAGGCCACCTCGAAACTATTCTGCTCTGCCGTCGATAAAGCGAAGCGGCTGTTTAATAATACCACCTTGCCCGACTTACTCCGCACCAACCCAAAACAATTTTGGAGAGTTATTAACCCTCAGAACGAAAGCAAACGCATATCAGTAATGGATCATACTGGGCAACCTATCGCAAATAATGCAGTCGCAGAAGCGCTAAACCGTACCTTTTCTTCCGTTTTTACCAGAGAACCCATTGGAAACCTCCCTGATGTCACCCCCCCGCAACTACCCTACCATGCCAGACATCATTTTTTCACCTAAGGGCATCCAGAAAATTATCGAGTCCTTAAAACTTACGTCATCCTGCGGCATCGATGGCATCAATGCCAAGGTGCTCAAAAACACCAAAGAAATCACCAGTGTTATTCTTTCCCATATTTTTCAGCAATCACTCTCATCTGGCATCGTTCCTCACGACTGGAAAGTGGGTAAGATCGTTCCGGTTCCAAAACCAGGTTCATCTAGTTACCGGCCCATTTCCCTAACCAGCATCTGTTCAAAAATAATGGAACATATAATTCATTCACAAGTTGCTAATTTCCTTACCTCAGTTAATTTTTTTCACCCTAACCAACATGGATTCCAAAGGGGACTCTCATGCGACACTCAACTTGCATTATTCATTCATGACTTAAGCGCTAGTGTAGACCTTAATATACCAGTTGACACCCTTTTTATTGACTTTGAGAAAGCTTTTGACAAAGTTCCCCACAACCGCCTACTACTAAAGCTCTCTCAATTAAGCCTTAATCAACTTGTCTACAATTGGATTCAGGACTTCCTAACTAACCGTCAGCAATTTGTAGAAGCTAATGATACGACCTCATCCCTTTCTAACGTAATCTCCGGTGTGCCACAAGGTACAGTTCTAGGCCCCCTCCTCTTTTTAATTTACATCAATGACTTACCCGATAATATTTCATCTAACATCCGCCTCTTTGCTGACGACTGCGTAATCTACCGGCCTATTACTAACAGTTCAGATACTATTACTCTCCAGCATGACCTACTAAAACTCGACGAATGGTGTCGCAAATGGCTCATGGTTTTAAATACTAATAAAACTGCACTTGTTTCATTTCACAGACGCCAAAACTTACCCACCGCTAACTATAATATTAATGGCTCTATAGTTTCTTCCCTAAGTTCCATTAAATATCTCGGTGTTAACATCTCACAGAATCTAAACTGGTCTTCTCACGTAAGTAAAATAGTTAACAATGTTAACAGATCTCTCGGTTATTTGCGTCGTAACTTACATCTTGCCCCTCCATCAGTCAAATTACTAGCCTACAAAACAATAATTCGCCCAAAACTAGAGTACGCATCCGCCATTTGGGACCCACCCCAAATTAACCTAAGTAAATCCATCGAACTAATTCAAAACCGAGCAGTTAGATTCATCTACTCAGATTATTCATATTGTTTCTGGCCAACGAACAACGTGGCCAACATGGCCACGTTGGCCACGTTGGCCACGTGGCCAACGTTGGCCAACATGGCCAACGAACAACGTCATGACGCTACCTTGCGGACCCTCATTGACCAACTTGAACGCACTCCCGCTGACCCGTCGTTACGGCGATTCGCCCTGAAGGACGGCATCTTGTACCGCCGCAATTTTCATCTCGACGGCTCACCTCTTCTCTTTGTTGTTCCTCGCCACCTTCGCTCCACCGTTCTTCACGAGCTTCACGACGCACCAACTGCCGGACACCTTGGCGTTACTCGCACCTACGACCTCGTACGCCGTCGCTTTTATTGGCCCGGCCTCGCACGCTCCGTACGACGATACGTTGCTGCTTGCAAGCCTTGCCAACTTCGGAAGAAGCCAACGACGCGCCCTGCCGGGTACCTACAGCCCCTCGACATTCCCGCCGAACCATTTTTTCGCGTAGGCTTGGACCTTCTCGGGCCTTTTCCCGAGTCCACCTCCGGCAACAGATGGATCGCTGTCGCTACGGATTACGCGACGCGTTACGCCGTCACCCGAGCTATCCCGACTAGCTGTGCCACCGACGTCGCCGACTTCCTGCTACGCGATATCATATTAGTGCATGGTGCCCCCCGACAGCTCCTCACCGATCGCGGTCGCACTTTTCTTTCTCAAGTCATCGCCGACATCCTCCGTTCCTGCTCCACGAAGCACAAACTGACTACCTCCTACCATCCCCAGACCAACGCCTTACTGAGCGACTAAACCGAACCATTACCGACATGCTCTCCAAGTACGTCTCACCCGACCACCGCGACTGGACACCGCGTTACCCTACGTCACATTCGCTTACAACTCGTCCCGACACGACACTGCTGGCTACTCTCCCTTTTATCTGTTGTTCGGTCGCGACCCGGTCTTACAGAATTTCATTTCAACCTTTGCCAAGTAACATAGTTATGGTTATCCGCGACGATACACAAGGAACACTACGCTCCAAAGAAAGCTTAAAACGACAGTTCGCTTTCGCTACAAATGCGCATGGTTTGCCAGCAGCTCTCTGAGGCGATATTCATTAGGTAAACCGGGATGTGACGCACACCCACTCCTGCTTAGAAAACCAACGCAGGAGAGTGAACTTATTCAAACCGTACGCGAGCACAGCCACTGCTGGACGGCGGGCCAGCGGCGGCGCGCGTCCAGCTCGAAAGATAACGAAAGCTCGTGGCGCTTCCAGGGGGCGCCGCAGTCGCGAGCGGAGAGGAGGTGGCGGTGGGGAGAGTTAGATCGGTACTTTTTCGAGTAGACGGGGCTTTAGGTCATTAGTTACCGGCCCATTTCCCTAACCGCATCTGTTAAAAAATAATGGAACAATTAATTTTCATTCACAAGTGCTAATTCCTTACCTCAGTTAAATTTTTCACCCTAACCAACATGGATTCCAAAGGGGACTCTCATGCGACACTCAACTTGCATTATTCATTCATGACTTAAGCGCTAGTGTAGTTGACGCCCTTTTTATTGACTTTGAGAAAGCTTTTGACAAAGTTCCCCACAACCGCCTACTACTAAAGCTCTCTCAATTAAGCCTTAATCAACTTGTCTACAATTGGATTCAGGACTTCCTAACTAACCGTCAGCAATTTGTAGAAGCTAATGATACGACCTCATCCCTTTCTAACGTAATCTCCGGTGTGCCACAAGGTACAGTTCTAGGCCCCCTCCTCTTTTTAATTTACATCAATGACTTACCCGATAATATTTCATCTAACATCCGCCTCTTTGCTGACGACTGCGTAATCTACCGGCCTATTACTAACAGTTCAGATACTATTACTCTCCAGCATGACCTACTAAAACTCGACGAATGGTGTCGCAAATGGCTCATGGTTTTAAATACTAATAAAACTGCACTTGTTTCATTTCACAGACTGCCAAAACTTACCCACCGCTAACTATAATATTAATGGCTCTATAGTTTCTTCCCTAAGTTCCATTAATATCTCGGTGTTAACATCTCACAGAATCTAAACTGGTCTTCTCACGTAAGTAAAATAGTTAACATGCTAACAGATCTCTCGGTTATTTGCGTCGTAACTTACATCTTGCCCCTCCATCAGTCAAATTACTAGCCTACAAAACAATAATTCGCCCAAAACTAGAGTACGCATCCGCCATTTGGGACCCACCCCAAATTAACCTAAGTAAATCCATCGAACTAATTCAAAACCGAGCAGTTAGATTCATCTACTCAGATTATTCATATCATACTAGTGTTACTACCCTTAAAAGAATAGCAGATCTACCTAACCTCGACCTACGCCGTAAGATTTCCAGACTATCATTGTATCACAAAATGTATCATACGTTTCATTATAACTCTCCTATTCAACCAGCCCATCGTACTTCAGCCCGCACAAGTCACCACAAGGCCATATATCCACCTCCTGCTTGCACCTCAGCCCACCATCACTCCTTTTTCGCTCAAGCAGCCAGGGACTGGAACGAGCTTCCCCCAAATGTCATCCATCACTGCGACACACAAATTTAGAAGTGCCATAGAATCATTGTTTTATTAACCTTGTATTGTTCGCCCACACCCTCATGTAAAGCCCTCTGTCGGGGGGCCTTTGAGGTATGTTCAATAAATAAATAAATAAATAAATAACAACAACAACAATTCTGGCTCGGAGAGCTTCATGTACAGTGCTTTGCATTATGATCCTGTAGATGCTTTGCCAAAAGAATGCGAAGGGACATGTCGCTCGAGTGGAATCGGACTCATTTGACGTGGTAAATATACTCATGATCACGGATACAATAACGCACGATGATTATTTACCTTTGTGATACCGTTGATTGCGATTTGTATTATTCTGGACTGCTTCAAAAGAGACTGCTCGTCACATCACGCACGTGCTTGTCACACGCGTGATGCATTGATGCGTCATTTGCACAATATTTCAACTTTTGAGCCGCAATCAACATGCTTGCAACGCGTGTGCAGCATGCTTCTATCACCTTGATCGATGACGTAAACCTTCCGTTATGACCGTCCGTACATGGCTAGCAGCCACTGAGAAAGAAGTATTTGAGGAGAGGAAACTGCTACGCCACGGCAGCATACGGCGGCGGCCCGTTAATGTAACGCTTGGGTGAGGAGTTTTCTGCGCATCGCGACAGATGACGCTGCTGGCCTGTTCCCATCGTTTACATGTCATCCTATGGGCGCGACGCATAATTATCGTCTTACCGCCTCATACATTGCAAATTTTCTGAGTGTTCACTCTGTAGCGTCAATAAATAGGGGAGGCGCACATTTTAGCTGCAGTTAGTAATAAATGCTGAATTAATTACGTGCCGTGCAGCGCTTGGAACGAGCTACTTGTACTCACTTTAGAGCAGACGACGCATGCCGCTGGAAGCCATTCGCTGGGGTGTTGTGAGCACGCATATGTAAATGGCCTTGCGAAGGAAGGGCGTAAGACCTGCCGCGTATTCTTTGTCATCTGCTGACTCTAGAACAGTCACGGGCTTCCGCAGCGCGATGTCGCGCCGCCGCAGCCGATCGCGGAGGCCACAGCGCGACGCGCGCGTTTCTCTTTTCGTCCGACAGAGAGCTCGTCGGCGCGGTGCCTTAGGGACGCGCGGTGCCTTACAGAAAAGGGAAAGACGAAATCAAGAGAGAAAACTTTTGCGATAATTCAAAGGGAAGCGCTTTACTGTTTGAAGCAAGGTCCGGTTGCCTGAGAACCCGAAGTTACAGAGCGAAATTCAATAAAGAAGGGGACACATGTACGTGCTGTGGAAAAGCTAGGGAAACGACAGATCATATTTTGATTGAATGTACAGATGTCCACCCAGGTGTAGCTCTGGACACTACCCTGCAGGAGGCCATGGGTTTCAGGGGTAACACGGGAAAACTGAACATGTCGGCGATAGAGATAAGTAAAAGGCGCTTAGACTATTGGTGGCGCAAAAGTATGGAGCAAAGAGAAGCGCAAGGTAGTTCGGGTAAGATTGTTACATCACAGCGGAACGATAATAGATAAAATAGGTAGGCGAGAAGAGAAATTAGTTGTGAAAATATGTGTGATTCGGGAAAAGAAATGTTTGTAGAGGAAAAAGAAATAAAGCTAGAGCTTGGTGGCCCGGCTACCGCCCCGTTATAAAGGGGACGCTCCTAATATCCATCCATCTAAGGCGTGACATTATCGGGCTGCCCGAGCGAGCGCTGTTTCCTCTTCTCAAGAATTCTTGCTCCGTGCTAGCAGCTATATAGTTGCACGTACTTTATCAGTGTGGTTACGCTTGTGAACGTTTGTGATGTATAGGAAGTGAAACGTTTAAGTGATGCACTATTGAAAACTGCCACTGGGAACACATTCTTGATTGATTGATTTGTGGAGTTTAACGTCCCAAAACCAACTCTGATTATGGGAGACGCCGCAGTGGAGGGCTCCGGAAATTTTGACCACCTGGGGTTCTTTAACGTGCACTGACATCGCACAGCACATGGGCCTCGACATTTCGCCCCCGTCGAAATGCATCCGCCGCAGCCGGGATTCGACCCCGCGACCTTCGGATCACCAGCCGAGTACCATAGCCACTAGACCACCGTGGCGGGGCTGCCTCTGAAGTACATACATGCAAGCGCACTCGTTTATCAGCAGCGACGCCTTACCACATGACTAACCTGTCGGGGCATTCTAATAAATTTGTGTGTGTACTACCCCTGCTTTTACATCTCTTAACTTTATCACCCGCGATTGCGAGTGGATTGAAGTTTCCTCCGACATCTGCTTAGCATATGGCTCTGATGCGGCTTTAACGGCACTTAAAATTAGCATGCGTCTTGGCGTCCACGTTGCGTTTGTGAGTAATGCGACCTCTTCAGAGATGGTCTCTTTTCCAACTAATATAGAGGGTACGATACATATGCTCCATGAGACACTTGCGGCATAGAAGCGCACTGCGTGTCTCCCTCTCTAAAAGACCCCCCCCCCCCCCCCCCACACACACACACGTCGCGGCGCACTGTTTGTGGAAGAACACTATAACGATGTGGTGGTGCTTCGATGTAGTATATGTAAAGGTACGTGCTTATATCTGTGTGAGTGCCCGAAGTATTAGTATTAGGGACGAATAAATATAATTTCTGCATGGTCTAGTTTCATGCTTCTCGCTTTGCGAGATGTGTGCATGGTATAAAACGTTATATGCCACTTATTTCTTAAACAATTCAGTTTGAAGCTAGTGCCAGTACTCATCGTCTTAATGTTGCGCATTCTATCTGTTCTCTCTCTCTGTACAAACTTAGTGCTGAACGTTTTAGGTGCGCCCATCTGCATCCCCTTGGTGTTACTCAACAGGCGCTAGCAGACATTTGTTGCAGCGTCTCTTTACTGCTCGAATTAGCGATGTACAGCGATTAAAGGAAAATGTTGGATAGGCGCATCGCATGGAATGTGGTGTACCGCCTTTGGTGCAGCCAAGACAGCCAGAGCAGCCCCGCCGAGAACGGCTCGAGCGCCGGCTCGGACAACTCGGGCCCGGACTCGCCCGTGGGCGCCGACGACGCTCTCGGAGGAGTGGTGAACGGTCTCGGCTCTCTTCCCCAGCAACCGCCTCCTCCGCCCAGTCAGCAGCAAACTCAGCAACCGACCGAGCCGTACCCGACCACTGCTTGGAATCTCTGCAGCCCCCAGAACCAGGAGGCCCTCGGAAAACTGCACCAGGTCAGTGAAGGAAGGGAACGGGGGCTCTTCCTGGTTGTTGACAGTTCGGGAAAGTTCGGGAACGTATTTGACATTTAACGGCAAATTAGAAAGAGCGTTAAAACTGAGAAGGTAGCAAGGAAACAGTGGACAGGGTGCCCAGTCTGCTGTCTTTTTAGTACCTGGTATCTTTCTGACTTGAGCAAATTCTTGAAAGCTCCTTCTACTTGCCGTCCCTTTTCTTCGCCGTACGCAATAAGAATTCCGTCCTGTGCTGCGGAATTGGCATATGGCTCTGAAGAGAGAGGAAAAAGAAAAAAAAAACATGGCTGAGATACACAGGCCACTTATGCACAACCCACTAGTCTCCTCCGTCCAGTCAGCCTGATACACGCAATGACGAACAATACGGTAGGCAAATACGGTCTCAAGATACGCAAATGAAGACAAAAGATCTCCAATTACATTTATTAAAAAAACGACAGAAGACATGGATAAATATGCTGCTCACACGTAGGCCGTGTGTACACTTACAGAAACTGTATGACCATATTCACATAGGTCATATCTGGTCATATGTGACGAGTATCCGTATAGGGCCATATTTTGTCCAATTCGTGATAGAGCAATATACGGTAATGCATAGTATATGGCATATATAGAGTTGTCATACGCTACTATCACGAAGTGGGCGAATATGGCCATTCTCGGACACGTGCTATACAGAGACCGATATGCCCAATCCCTGATATGTCCATATATGGCACCCCACGACGCTGCGCAGTGCTGCCTTACATGAGTTACAGAAATGAGGGTCTTTAACTTCCACTCTCTCTCTCTCTCTTTGCTAACGGAAACCAGAATTATTAGGCGCGCGATTGGAAGTTCCGCATAACCTAGACTCCGTTTTCTTACCCACTTGGAACCACAACGTAGGTCTCTTCGGACTACGCGGACTCGGCGTTGGGTCCCGTGGCCGCACCGTACGCGACCGACGGCTCCCTGGGCGACAGGCTTCACTGTGGGGGTGGGCGGCTAGGAGCCGTGTCTCCCACGGACGCCGACCCACTGCCTTCCAAGAGCAGCCCGGCTGCGGCTTCAGCCCTGGACTGCGCCGCCTACGCGCCCTACTACACCAGGTCAGCCTGGTGCATGCTCACGAACACCCAAGCACCTCGCGATTTCCTTGTTCCAGATTTACCTTGACAAAAGATATCGTAAGATATTTGTAATAAACGAGGGTGCGTTTAGCCTCCATCTTTTTTCTTTTGTCTGGTATCACTGGCAGCACCTTTAGCATTCTGCTACAATATTTTTATTTAACTACTGTGTAGCAAACAAAAACAAACAATACGTACTGACCGAATTAGTTGAGCATTACGTACAATAACTCGTAGTTAAAAAAAGAAAACAAAACGAGGAAATCGGCACCTTGAATCAAGAAGGCTCTTTATGGAAAGGTTGTGCCGTTTCCGAATGCAACACGGTTTATATTTAGCGAGCCGGACTGTATAGTTGGCGTCACGGGTGCGTTTTTGCTTCGTTTGCAACTTGTCCTCCGGCAAATGTACGATGACCGAAGTCAACTTTTGAAAAGTCGTGATGGCGGACTGTCTGTAGCACCTGCTGGCATCCCCTTCTCAACTCCCACCCTTATGTCTTTCACAGCATGCAGGCGTACAGCCAGCTGAACAGTGGTTCCTACTCGATGCCGGCGTCGAGTCTATATGGCACCCAGTCCGGCCAGGCGTACAGCTCCGACGTACTTTCCTCGTACGGTCGGTATACGTTTTCTCTATTGCCCATGAACTTTTTCTTCTTGACTATCTCCCTAGTTCCTATCATCCCTCTTTCTTTAGCGCAGTGTTGAGGTTGCCTCGGTCGAGAGACAGCGTACACTTCACCCTAATCTCTCCCTTTTCAACAATGGTCGCCTACCATACATGGTTTTTCTTCCCATCTTTCTCAGTTTGTTCATTGTAAGGTGTCCTTGTACAGCTCTTTGGCTTTTAAATGTCTTATTTTCTACATACTGCATATTTCGCACGAATCCCTAGTGAGGCGCGATTCTTTCATAATAAATTCGGAGCTCAAAAATATCAAGCAGGTAATAAATTAATTGATTTTTCGCTCACAGACTGGACCTTTATTTTGCATCGCATAGCCCATAAGAAAAAGAAAAGGTTTTCCTTATGGCAAAAGGAATTACGGGGTTAAGGTTGCACTATAGGTGAAGGTTACTAGTCAAGGTTATTTTGCGGTTATGATCAAAGTTACACTATGGAGTCAAAATCGTACTGTCGGATTCTTTGCCATTTCCTCTGCTGCAAGGTTGCCAAGGACTCGTGGGAATTGAGTCGCATAGTTGAAGTTCCATGAAAAGCTGTAACTCGTTTATGCATTTGTGGGCTGTTCTTTTGCCGGCGTCGTAAAAGTCGTAAAAGGCGAGCCTTCAAAACGACAAGCAAGAATGTGACGAGGAAGTAAAGTTAGGCAATCATATCTCCCACGTGCTCACTGCCGGCCCCGCCAGTAAGAACTACGTCCAGTTGAGACATATAAATATTTTTTTTTGGCTATCCAAGAATGTTGTAAAGAACACACCACGTGTGGAGACGTGACCGCACAATTTGGCAAACTGAAGTCCTCGGAAGTTGTATTGTGTAAAGTTACATCTGTTTTAGTAAGTGCTAAAGGATAATATTAACCTACACTGGTATAGATTATCGGCTAGAGGGTTGGCTCGATAAGCACGAGATCGCGGAATCAAATACCGACCACAGCGCCCGTATTTCGTTGTGGGCGAAATGCAAAAAGAAAAAAAAAGAAAAAAAAACATCCGTGTGCTTGTGTTCAGGTGCACTTTAAGGAATCCCGGATGGTCATAATTCGAGCACTCCACTACGGGGTGTCAAAATCATACCGTGGTTTTAGCACGTAAAACTCCGTCAATTATTATTAGCGGTAATCTTGCCTTAACACGTACAGACATCTGTCGATCCAATTTACTTGAGTTTTCGATCGGGAAGGGAGGAGGGACGAGTGATCTGCAGACTTTGGCATCTGGAGCTCTCACGGAGCGGTATTCACCACGAGCAAGCATTGCTCGAGTTCCGGTAGATCGTTGTCGGACGACGCGTGACGTGTACTGTATGTGACCCGCAGGCTCCCGGCAGGGTTCGGCAGCGAACGCAGCGACTGGCCAGGGCAAGTCGAACCTGGCGCAGTCTTACCTCTACGGTGCCGGTGGATTCGCCACCTCCAACGGCACCCAGAGTTCCGCAGCCCAGGCGGCGCAAGGACACTACGCCTACGGTACGACGGCACTTCCTCCTGCCTCTCTTACTTGCGCTTTGAAGGAGAAAAATGGTATTCACCCGTTTCAGCATCGAGCTAAAAGGAAACCCATGCGAATTTCTCAGAAATGAAAGCCTCGAAATTTGACGAAAACTTCATCTGCTTCCGGGGATCGAATCTTCGACCAACGCCATACAAGGGCGGTCTCTCTACATATACGGGAAGGTTGCGTCTGCTTACTGTATAACATTGTGCGCCATTTCTTAATTTACAAGAAAAGCAAGAGTCTAGACAATGAGCACTTGACGCTTGTGGCTTGAAAGGAAAGGGGAACCTTGTACAGCTATACAAAGTTTCGTCCGCCACTTTCCTTAAAATTAATTTTTATTTTTAGAACTCAACAACCTCTGCGGCCATTTCGTATTTTTCAGGCTTTATTTACCGATCTGTCAAACGTGCTTCTCACAATTTGCCCTTAGGCATAATATAGTTTACGAGGCAAATCAAAAGGCACGTAAAGGATATACACAGGTACAGGAACATGTAACATTCGTGCATAAAGTCCATGGAACCGGTCATTGATCGAACGTCGCAAGTCATAAGGTCGATCGGGACGGTGACCGGTTAACTTTAGATGTCGCATAAACGCCTGTCTAATATTTGCGTTTAATGTGCCCTTTCATCTGCGCCATCTGAAGTTGTAGCTGCAACTCCACGCGCTTTCTTTCGTTTTGTCCACAGGTTCGAGCTATGCGGGCGGCGCGTTCGGCGGCTCTGCTCAGGCAGGTGGCGGCGCCAGCGCCGCGCAGACGGCGCTCGACTACTCGGCCGGCTACGGCGGCTACGGAGCGCAGGGCTACCCCTACTACGCCCAGGGCTACGGCTACGTCCAGGCAGCCGCGGCCGCGGCGGCAGCGTGCGCCTCTCCGCTGGCGCCCTCTACCTACCAGCTGGCCCAGTTGCCACCGTCGCAGCAGCAGCATGGTACGTGGCGTCCCCTCTATTCTATATGCACAGTCAGGTGGCATATCGTTTTGGAGGCAGCGGAAGACCGATTAACTCAATGCAAATCACCATTCACAAAAATTGAAGTAAAAGATACCGTTGTCGACCGACGGTTGATACATCACTAAATCACTGTAATGGTATTGCGACAAAAAGGAGCTGGCTGTGAAGTGCCTTGAGCACTAACACAATATGCAATCATCGTACAGAGTGCTTGATCGTCACAGGGAAAGGTAGAGCATCCGTGTTCAAGAGTCTGCGATGGCTGTGTTATTTACCCCGTCAATATGGACAGTAGTATACGCCGGCCTGAGACACGTGCTTGGCAACTCTCAGGCGACTGCTTTTCGATTTGCTTACCTCGTGTAAGCTAGCTGGCTAGTCTTTAGTAATCTGATGGTTTCGAGACTCGTTCAAAGGAGTACTGACACGATTCTGCAGCGGCGCAACATATACATTTTTCGTTTTCTAGCCATGTATTGTTAACGCCTTCCGCACACGGAAGCCAGGAAACACATACAAAATATTTTAGTTTGGTTTTAATGTTTTCGTCGCCTAGCACTGCAAGCCAGCCCCAGCGCAATGGACACTACGATGACATATGAACACGGTCTCTTAAAGATCGCCGAAATCGCTGTCAGAGTCGCTAGACGACCATGAAATTGTTTTTTGCGTGCCCCACATGTAATTGACCACAGACGACAGATTTGCAGCGACGCTATCACGAAATGCTGCCCCTGTGTGATTGAGACGTACGTCCGACTGTGTTGACACGTCACTAGGAAACCGCCCCCTCGAATTCGAAACCGAAAGTGGGTTTTTAAGGGAGCCGTATTAAAAATATATTCATTGCATTGCGAGGCACCAAGGTACTCTTCTTGGGGTTCTCCACGCCAGTGCTTTCATTTACAGCAACAATACGAAAATGTCGAAAATTCGTGTTAGTATTCTTTTGATATATTTCCCCTTCGCTTCGTTCTAGGGGAACTTGTATAGTGGTACGGCAGTGGTGCAAAACGGGCACTTGCTCACCCCCCTCACCCCTCTCCAGCAACACTAACACTTGCCGCCCCCTTCTCGTTTCGCGCTTCCTTAGTTTCCCGTCTTTTAGACGCTGCGCGGTTGCACTGTTCCTACTTCAGCCAAGCCCCATCCTGTTGCGATGGGACGGGTTTGCACCCCCCCCCCCCCCCAAGGCAAAATAATGCCGAAGACCATGCACAGTGCTAATTATTAAATGTGTCTGGAAGCCCAGTGTTGAACCAAGAGAGCTGATCACTCGTTCGCCATTGATGTGCCCACGAGAGCGTGCCTACAGTTGTAGTCATACCGACGTACAGCGGAAGGCGTGATTTAACTAGGAACCCGTCTATGGCTGGGGTCCGGTGATTTATTCGCGTCTATCGACAGAGAATACTAGCCGTTCCGGAAGGCAGTGAATCCCTACAGTGCGTCTCAGTAATTCGCAAAACTATTGTTTTACAGTGAATCATATATTATAAAGTTTTTGCTGTTTTTGCTGACTTCCTTAAATGTGTGGCTAATCAGAAAACGAAAGCCGTACATTTCCAATAGCGCTGACAATAAATATATCTCCGCAGAAGTCAGCCGTGACAATCAGTGTTTTATCCGAAAACCTGAAACAGAAAGATTTGATTCATGATTGACAAGTACGTGCCTATACCTGTATCCCTGTGTTCGATGTCCCAAACACCTTTCCCACACGGAGGAAAACCCGCTCAGCAACTTAGTTTATAAAAGAAAAACCTGAATTTCATAAATTGTAGATGTTTTAAAGAGACCCTGGAACCGCTTTTTGAAATTGTGTCAGGAAGTAGCTGCAACCTAATTATTACCACAATAAATTACTCCAAGCACGTTGTATCGAGCCAGCTGCAGGAATTTGGCATCCCTCGTTCTCAGATTTTTTTTTTTCTCCTTCCGAACTCCGCCGACAGGCCGGGTGCGCTTAAAGTACCTGCATACAGGGACTTTAGGTCCACTCTAGAGACGGCTGCGCCGCTCGCGGCAGTTGACGACGTGGCGACGACCACGTCCGCGACATGGCCTCCGAGATTTTACAAACGTCGTTCGCGACGCGCATTCGTATCTGCACCGCCAGGTGTCGCGACGATGCCGGCAGCTAAAAGACACCAGTGTACTCATGACGTCAATCGACTAGCCTATCAAATCGGTCGCGTGCGTGACGTTGCTTGCCCACGGCACATCCGATGGGCAAGCGCGGATGAAAACTGTTTTGACATAGTCGCTTTGATCTGTGGCGGCATACGTATTTTTAAAGCCTTGTAGTAAATCAGGCGTTTAACGCAGAGCACTGACATTAGTCTGCTAATGATAAGAAGGGAGCACTACTGGCTCAATGCCTTGTACAAAACCGGCAAGACGGTTTCGGGATGCTTTTAACGATAGTTTCGACTATAGAACATTAACCACACTTAAGATGATCTCCTCGGCTTTGAACTCACCTTCCGCGACTGCATAGGATGCTCACAGCCACACATCGCGAACTTTCCCAGCATATACGCCTTTGAAGCCAACGTCATCTTCGATGCATTCGATGCTGATGACTCCGAACCGCACGCACAGGAGCCACCACTGTCGGAGGCATGAGTGGCGCACAAAAGAGCGTAAACCGCGTTTCAGCTCAGTGGCTTAACGTGGCTTGCTTGCTCCAAACTGAACACCGCCACGTGGGTTCGTTCGTTGCCCCTTCGCCATTTCACGATGGACGTTGAAGCCTGACGACGATGCAACGACAACGGACAGACGCGGCCACATTCTATTCCGAATTCCCAACGAGCTGTCGCAATGCTGTGAGCCTGTACACGTAACGCCCGAAAATGTTAAGCCTAAATGGTTCAACATGACGTCCAGCTATTGCACAATAGGCCTAGGTGGCCGACTGAGTTGCATACACGTGGGCGTTGGGTAAGTGCACAGTGCGGGATAATCGATCGACCTTTCCAACTTGGTTGTAATTTCGATAGCGCGAATTCTTACGTTCCTGGCCTCAGTGCCTGGACGTCATTTCGGTGATGTAACGAACGATAGGCAAGAAGAGTGATCCGATGACGAAAAAGGGTGGTGCTCTGGTGACGCAGCACCGCGAATGCGCTGCGCAAGATGACTATCTATAGACAATAGGCAATAGGCGGGCGACGAGGGCTATGCACGCGCTTCCAGTGACAACACCGCGCGCATAATTTTGTGCTTTTTCGTTGCTTTTTATCGTAACAACACTCAGACAGAGCTATCAGCAAGGAAAGCACACGACGTGCGTTTTTTCCACACTTTATTTCGACGTTTTCCAAGACGTCGGAATTAAGTGTGCAGAAACGTGTGTGCGCGTGTGTCGCCAACGTGCTCCGAGGAGCAATCAACTCCGAGCGGTGGAGCTGATTGTGTTATCAGCAAAGGGTACTTACTCTTTCTGAGCTGCGAAGTGATAAAATGTGCAAAAGAAAAAAAAAGAATAGAAAGAGAGAAAGCACTTGAACAGTAGCGGCAGTTGATAAGGTAGGCGGTGCCACGATAATCCATTCCAACGAAGCACCGTCGTCTTGTGAATGTCAGTTAAGTGGTTTACTCCGGTATTCTAAAATATCGTGCTCCAGCCTTCTCTGTCGGTAGCGTGGCCGAGCGGTCTAAGGCGCTGGTTTAAGGCACCAGTCTCTTCGGGGGCGTGGGTTCGAATCCCACCGCTGCCATATGTTTTTATTCCTGGCTTGAAACTTTTTTTTTTTACCCCTTGTCGCTGCCGGAGATGTTACGTTACAACCGGTGTCGTCTTCGTGATACTGCGGCCTCTTGAATTCGGACCGCAACTTTTCTTCGTTAGCTTCACCTTACGTGCAATAAACATCGAACTTGCGTGGAAGTGAGGAGCACTGCAACAGCCGCTGGCGGAACAACGCTGACAAGTGAGTTTAGGTTTGGTCATTTTCTGCATGCTTCTTTGATGACCGAAAGCCGGTCGGGCAATATTGCTTTTTCTCACCACAATAACAATGGTGCTTTATGTACACAACGTATCAGCTTGATTTAATTTGTGGATGCTTGCCGATTTAGCCGCAGCACAGAAGAAAACAAAACACGCATTTGCTTTCTGGTGTTCTTTATACGTCCCAAAACCACGTTATGATTATGAGACACGCCGTAGCGGAGGGCTCCGGAAATTTCGACTGTTTTGAGTTCTCTAACATGCACTGACATCGCACAGTACACGGGGCTCAACGTTTCGCCTCCCTCGGACAAAACACGCAGGTCGTGCTAATCACAATATAAGTTTTTTGCCTGGGTCAAAATATAGGAGAACCAATTACGTTCAACGTGAACCGCTGTTTTTACTCTATCAATTTTCTCTTGTGTCGGTGCCAGTTTTCAACCTGCTCCCCCTCTGTTGTTTGTATGTGTGTATCTTCATGCCTAATAATAATAATAATAATAATAATAATAATAATAATAATAATAATAATAATAATAATAATAATAATAATAGAGACAGCTTGTTACGGTGAGTAGTTCTTCTTGCTTTATGAAAGTTGAGCGAAAAACAAGGCTGTATTTCTTTTTCAGGGAAACGAAACTGGGATTTTTATTGCGCTGTAGGTGCCCTGCAGCTGTGTTTCAACACACACCGGACGATTCACAAAGAGTACTCTGCACAAGATCAGAGGACATCATCTTTCAACGTTCAAAATCATAACAGCTTCCACGAGGCAGTTGCAGCTGAGAGAGCGTGGGCCATGGAAGCTATGCAAAACGCAGCCACACGCATAGGTGCGAAAAACAAAAAAAAGGAAACGCCGATGCGGTGAACCTATACAGGCGGCACGCAGTGCGTGTATACGGGGGATGTACCCTTTCTTATACAACGCATTTCGTTCATGCTGTTGATTGCCGTTCATTCAAAATTTGCAAAGCGACCTTAAGCCTTACTTAAGTGTCTTGAATGGCGCTCGCCACTAGCGTATAGCTTACTTTTGGTTCACTGGGTTTAGGTTAACTCTACAAGGAATGGCTCACAGGCACATATCCAATCCGGGTATGAGATACACTTTCTTTCTTTCTTTCTTACGCGCGGGCCGTACACGCACATCGAGTGCCGTGCGTACCTACCTTCATTTAACTAAATTCGATTAATTGTTCTTACGATTAAATGACTCCATTTCGTACTAAACTCGTGCTATTATACCACATCTGCGTCATAAAACTCAAAAGTTATTTTTTTATACTAGTGTACTCTTCCAGAGTATCTTTTTTCCTTTGAAATTCTCGCGACGACCCTCGTTCGCTGGCGAATCGCAGTTGCCGAGCAAGGAGCGCAATGTCGCGATGTGCTAGCGATTTGAAACAGCTCCCATGCCCTAACAACCGTACATGTCCAACGTGGGCTCTTAGCGATTTCTTGGTGTACACAAACCACTGAACTGACTGTAACCGATGTTCATGTAACCTTTGGTCATGTGTCGATGTTAACAAATACATCCAGCGGTCACATTTTCTGTAAGTGCATGAAAAGTGTTTGTATTCGCGGTGATCTGGGTAACAGTCCACAGAGCTGCTATTTGTACGTTGACGATCGCATGGGTACATCGTGCTTTCGATTGCTTTTCGTGTTTTTTTGCTTTTCAGTTGGTTCAACATTATTTTGATGACGTTGCGACAGCCGGCTCTAACACACCCTGCCTGTCCACGCTTAGTGTCCAATTAAATAAAGAGAAAAGAAAAACAATCCGTCGAAACGCAGGTCTTTCGAGTTAAAGAGTGATGAAATAAAAGAACATCGAGGAAGCCTCACCGCAAGCAATCCTAAATTACCTTCAAGCTTGGCGAAGCTGGTTTTCACTACTGGTTGGCTTTTACAATATGGCGTTCACTCTGTCTAAGAAGTTGTCGCTCGGTAGTTTTTTATTGTTTTGTTAGCGCGGTGCTCACTGGAGTGAATCGGACAATACTGCAGCTTTACATGGTAATTTGTACTTGTTCGTACTCGGGAAGGCACTAGTTGTCTACGGGACTGCGGACGTCGGCCCCTTCGGCAGTCTACGCTAATTTGTCGCGTACACTCTCTAGTACCACATGTTATGTATATATAAGTTTTCTTCTTACTTTTCCCTTCGTTTTTTTTTTTTTTTATGCACGTGTTGTGACAAAGCAGCACCTGAGTCTTGCAGTTGTATGTCGCAGTTGTTCACTTCACCTACCGTTTTCGCATATCCGTAGGTTCTTTTATGAAAGTGATTCACGCGGTCTTGTCTTTTTTGTCTCTTTTGTGGATAGTTTTCTTTTTCTCATATCGCCGACACGCGCCATCTTGTGCACGTTTCAAAACTGCGCAGTGTAGTTCATTTTGATGACCTCGCTGCGCTCGCAGCGCAAGGTAACGAAAGAAGAACAAAGACAGGGACAGCGCAGTTTAAAGGGACACTGAATTGATCGCCATTAATGGATCACCTTGTCACAATACCAAAGGCACGACCCCTGACAGGTGAAGACGCTTGCTGGGCCCCGAAACGCGTAAAACGAAAAATACAGGCGATGACACTTCTCTGAGATGTACACACTGATACGCTTTACCTCAGAGGCGTTTGTCGGTGTCAGTGAAAGGCCACGTAAATATTTCGGGGTAAAAAGACATACGCTATATTTTTTTAAGCCAAAGATTTAACACAACGTGCTTGAGGAAATTTGATTGAACCAATTTAGTCAGAATAAGAAAAGACAGTTTACGACGCAATGCGTCCACACTTCGGAGCGACTGTAAAAAATATGAGGCTTTCGCTTTGATTTGCTCTTCAATATTGAACATAAGATGGCGAAATTAACGAGAATAGTGCTCCATAAGAATAATTTATTAGTCTAAGCTACTCCAGTGTTTTATTTTCGTAGTAGTTGATGGGGTCTTATGTGCCAAAACT
Organism: Hyalomma asiaticum; assembly: GCA_013339685.2. Classification (NCBI taxonomy): domain Eukaryota; kingdom Metazoa; phylum Arthropoda; class Arachnida; order Ixodida; family Ixodidae; genus Hyalomma; species Hyalomma asiaticum. Next base: position 5,914,122 of record CM023489.1, on the reverse strand, counting down.
GCGATATGATTACAATGCGTGACGTAGTGGAGGGCTCTGCAAATTTTGACAGCCCTTAACGTGCAAGGTTGACGCGCTGTACGCGTGCCTCCACCATTTACGCCTCCATAGATAATGCGACCACCACGGCCGGGTTCGAACCCGCGTCTTTGGGGTCAGCAGTCGGGAACCATCCGCTAGGTCACCGCGGCGCACGGTGTTTCACTTCAGTGTCTCGCTAAGAACGAACCACCGGCTAGCTCAAACTTTTACATGGATCTAAGTAAACGTAACTGATCTTCTTTGAGCATAAACACATTAAATCTGTACAAAGAGAACTGAGATCTACGTTTCTGGTTCTATATTTATATGTATACATATGTGTCTGAAGAAGCAAAGACTCTGTATATGACAACTCGTCAACGAGAACACAATGTTCCCGCTTTTCTTTGTGTGTAGTACGCTTCGCGGTTATTTTGTTTGGCGCCATTTTCCGGGCACTTGAAGTAAGCTCGTGTCGACACGTTTCCTGCAGTGGACGGCTCGTACGGCGCCGACGGCAGCCCCTCTCCGCCCGCAAAGTGCGATCCCGTCACTGGAGGAGCCAAGAAAGGTCAGCGTCCACTCTGCAACCATTCTCGCCGTAAATCTTCAATGGCGTTGTTTGCTCCATAAATGTATCTTGTACAGCTATATTCATCATTTCATTTTGTACAGTTTTCGAAAGTTATGACTTAACTTGTCGCCTCGGCAATAACGATCACAAATCTTAAATTCGTCCGCTCACCAAATACTAAGCACAGATCACTTAGTGACGAAACGGTTGTAACAGGAATGCCAGCATGACTCATTTTTGTGGCGCACTCTTTCCTTGAGACAAAGGGCGTTCTTGCAGGTATGCCAGAAAGGCTGGGAAAAACAAAATAACCAAGAACGCTTACTTTGTACTTTCACAAGCGTCAGAGTGCACCAAATTGAGCGCTGGCCTTGCCGACGTCATCTTGAGATTACCGATTTGTCTTATAAAAGGTAACGCACCCCAATACGTGCTGGTTCCGATGGATACCGTCGCTCCTCTGTGGAGAAATTGTAAGAGCGACCGAGGCATGGCCGAACATGAAATGCTAATATTTGAAGTAGTATTGAAAATGCGGGCAGGTATAAGCCTTCACGGTAAATGGGTCCTACCGGTATTTAACAAACTGTGTGAGTATGGCCTCACCGTGGACCCTATGGAAAATTTACCTCATTTCGCCACTGTAATCGTACCTGATGTTAAGTGCTCTTCCCGTTTTCTTTCGTTCTATTCGTCTTTTCTATTCATTGTTCTATTGAGTAGTTAACTGACTGATTGATGGCACAATTAAATTCTCATCAAACGTAGTCTGAGCTAAAGTTGGTATATTAGAGTTTGCCGGTCTGGGGCGTGCTCAATGCAACACCACTCTGGTGGCCGCAAGTCCCGCACGCGGACATCAGGAGCACCGAGGGAACCGTTATGTAAAGCGATGCTGTCGTGCACTGCAGGTCGCAGCGGTCGGGGCAGGGGCCGGCGGCAGGCGAATCCATCTCCGGACCCCGAGAACAGCCTGGAGCGGGTGTTCATCTGGGACCTGGACGAGACCATCATCATCTTTCACTCCCTACTCACGGGTACCTTCGCTGGACGATACGGAAAGGTACGGCCGGCTCTGCCGCGCATGACGCCACGTGTTGTCACGTTCTTTTGTCTTCACGCAAGCTGCCCCATGCTGACGACCCTGTCGATGCTGACGTCGTAAAGAATCGTGACAGTGCACGGAAAGGCGCACAAGAAATGCGTTATCTTGCAGATGACGTTTAACAGACTGAAAGTTCTTTTAAGAAGACACGCTCATAGATAGAAAGCGCACACGTGTGTGTTTATTGGTCAGTGGTCGTGTAATGTGTGAAGCATGCAGATAGCAACTGGTGTTAGCGAAGATTCAGACGTACCTTCATGAATTGTACAGGCGGATAGTCCTGCCATTACCTTCACGAACTTCAGGTGCCCGGCGCACCCTACGATCTGCGTCTTCGTCTCGCAAACTGCATTGCGGATCGTCCTGACGATGCACCTTGCACTGGCTTCCAGAGCTTGTTTGACCGCGACAGCTTCCACAGGAGCTGTCGTGCACGCTTTTGCATCTGGATAGTGGATACATATAAGGAATTCGCTTCAGCATTTACGCAGTGCACGCAGTTTTCATCTCTCCTTCATCAAGCTCATAACCAAAAGTGTATATATAATTAATTATGCATGAAAAATTATATCAATCACTTTTTTTTTATGCTGCGCCAAACTATAGGAAAAGGCTGATAGTTTAAAACAATTCTTAACGGTGGCTGGTTTCAAGGAGCTTTTTCTCCCGTTAAGTGGTGCGTCTTCGCTGGAGAATTTATGAAAACTGAAGAGGGGACAGCGTTCAAATTATGCAGGGCAGGAAGAGGAACAAACGGAAAGAACGTTGCCTACCGACGACTGTGTCATTTGATAGTATACAAATTTCAGTGAACAATGGTACACCACCGCGCATTATAAATACCTACGATTGCATTTGATTAGAATTTATGGGGGTTGCTAGGACGCGTCAGTTTTATCAACTCCTATGTTGTGGTAAGTTATGTTATTGCGTTACATGTGTGGCCCGCCATGTCTCTTGTCATCAGGACTTAAGCCGCCATGGCGTTGTAAAGGTTTCGGTCATGCGAGGCCTGCGTCACGGCAATTTGTTCCTGTTTGCTTTTTGTTGTTGATGCTACCGACATCGTTGTCGCGAAAAAGGAATTGGAGCAGACGAGATGCATTTCATACCAAACTCTGTACACTGACTTGCTTATTACTGCACAATTTTATTACGATTCGGAATGACGAATTCGTCAGAGTCTCACTCGTCGCGACCAGATGTAATATCCTGTAGGTAAGTGAGCGCGGCCGGATGTTCATTCCGTATACGGTGATGTATCGTGAGCAGGGCCACAGACATCCGCACCTGATTCACGAACGCCGTGGCTCCGACGTAACACGAGCAGACAGCGCGAGAGACAATCGTGATTGTTCGCCGTGCGCCTGCGGCAAACAAGCGTTGTCGTCACTTGCGCGGCCGATGCTGTGCTCTCCTCTGTCGTTAAGTTTCCTGCGAGGCCTCGCTGCGTTTGGTATCTTTCTCGCGCTGTGTCCGCCCGTTATCGCGACTGCGAAGCTCACTGCGTCGTTTCTGAACGCTCGCAATTTGAGAAGTTGGGACCTTGCGCGTGCTCTGGAAAGGCACATTCAAGGGGAAGGAAAGCATTTACAACTTTCAAGTGTAATAATAATAATAACTGATCACGTTTTACGTGCCAAAACGAAGATGCGAGGCCCTGTAGTGGAGGGCTCCGGAGTAATCCTGACCATTTGCACGCCGGGGGTTAGTTAAAGTGGGCTTACAACGAGCCTCTGCCATTTTCGCCTCCCGGATGAGCAGCCAAGCACTGTAACCACCAAGGCCGGTCAATTCCAAGGTATCGGGCGCGAGTTCGGGCAGTGGCTTTTTGTCGAGGGTGGGACCTACCGGCTAAGTTGGGGTGCACGTTACAATTTCTTCTACACTACAAGTTTCTTCAAAGCGCCTGTGTGCTGCAGGAGTCAATTGAATAATTAATGAATAATTTATTTAACGACACAACATTTAAAGAGCCTGACGTGATTTCCCCGCGGATACTATCAGGACATATTTCCTGCTTTGACGACAAGGCATCGCAACATAGAAGATTACGCAGGGAATCAACGTGACTATATACACGGCAGTAAAGATTGCCCAGATAGGAAATAGTGTGAAAGCGCCAATACCTGGATTGAAATTCATCATGTCACACTTGTCATACCTAATCGACACTTTGGGGCATGACGCAGAAAATTTATCCACTTGTAAAATTTGCTTCCTTCCTAATTTTGTCTTCCATTAACGAACGTCGTTCGATAAATCATAAATTGCGCCGTCCACGAGGCTGAGCTAATTCATTGCGCCTCTTTCTCGTGGTCATACGACGGTAGACATCCCGCAGCGAACAGGGGGCGAAGCGCTTTGTGGCACGGCCGTGTCCTCGTATACGGCGAGCAGGCAGGCAGGCCTGGGCAGCGAACGCGTGCGCGCTATCATCGATTGTAACCGGAGTCGCGCGCGCGGGAGGCCCGGATGTTCCGGCGCCGGCCCGCGACGCTGGCAGCCCCTTTCTTTTCGCTCCAGCCAGTGCACCGTGCCAGAGAGACGCGCACACAGACACACAACGGTGTGCCAGGGCATCGAGCACATTCTGTCTCTGTCCTTTTTGCCTCGGGACTTCACTCCGTCTTCCAGTTTCACAGTCTGTGCCGCTCCCTCTTCATCACGTCGTCTTGGCGTACTTTCGCCGCTGCTTGCTTCTGGCAGCGAACGAGAGGGCGCAACTACGTCAACATCGACAGCCAGCCGTGAGAGGTGACCCATCGTCCCGCTTCTTCGTTGCCTCCTCATCTCGCCGTGTGCGTGGCTGCCACTGAGACGCAGTCACCCCCGTGCACACCCACCGCCTCTCCTCAGACGCGCCATTGACGAAGTGTCGATCGATCGATTAGAGCGGATTAGTAGTCTTTCTTTGGACGCTGCTGTGTACAAGAACTAAAGAACCGCACGTGCGGAAGGCGTTTGAAGCAGTCGTCCTGCAGGTAAACTGCGAGAACAGCGGGGAAGACTTGCGACAGAATTGACGCTTGACGTGCTGATAAATGAGATTGTAAGATAAAATAGAGTATAACAAAAATAAAGGAAAAGGGAGCATGGCGGTATCCGAAAATAAATATTGGCAGACAACTCAACCATTTATTGCATAAGTACTGAATGGGCACAATATCTCGAAAACTGAATGCGAGCATTAAGTGACGATAGCAACCACCAGTGTTCAGCAGTTAGCCACCATGGCAGTATGTAAATAAATGTCATAGTTAAATGCCGTGAGACGATACCTAGCAAAACATCATATTCGCCGCAGAAAGTGGGCATAACATGTTTAGGAAGTGTTATTTCGAAAGAAAAAACGACGCCGACAGTTAATCGGTGTCCTCGTTTCTTCTGGCCGTGATCTCCGCTTTTCCCAGTGTTAAAAAAAAAAAAGAAAGAAGAAGAAGAAGAAGAGAAGAAGAAGAAGAAGGGGAGGGAGCGGACTTCTAGAGATCACAACGCACTTTGACGTACCTTTTTGCCTCTTTTTCACTTCTCCTTTCTGTAGTCGGCGTAGTTTCCAGCATGCTCTTCTGGACAGTGCCCCGCATGTTGGTCGAGTGGCTATAGCACTCGGCTGTTGATGCGAAGGTCGCGGGATCGAATCCCTGCCGCGTCGGCTGCATTTCGATGGAGGCTAAATGCTGAGGCACGTGTGCTGGGCGATGTCGGTGCACGTTAAAGAACCCCAGGTGGTCTTGCACTACTTGAACGGCATGTCAGAAAGCCTGCAGTAAAAAGTTTAGAGGAAAGCTTAGGAACTAATGCAAGAAAAGGAAGAAGAAGAAGAAGTAGAAGAAGAAAAAAGAAAGGAGAACCGTGTACCTAGATTTTGCTTCACGTTAAGACACCCATGGTGCTCAAGATTACTCCGTAGCGCTCCGCTACGGGGCATGCCTCATAAGTGCAGCATGTTTTGAACCTTGTCAATTAATAAATTTAAGACTTAAGAGAGATATTTATTGTGAGGCCAAAATCAGAGTATTGACCAGCGTCGTTGGGGGAACAGGAATAGGCGCGGGGGGGAGAGGGAGAAATAGAGAAGACGTTGATTATGAGGATGAAGACGGCGACGAAAAACTTGCCTGGCCTTCAATGTCTTCAAAGATTCTTCAAAGTCTCCTGTCCAGTTCGCTCTGACGCAAATGTTCACGCCTAAGGGATAGGGCTCCTGCAATATTTCTTGAACCTATAGTCAGAAAACGATGCCGGTGAGTCCCGGAAGCTCTTGTGGATATGTTAGCCGAACATCATTGCTCTGCGCGCACCAGGCAATCCGCAATTTTATTTCATATACAGCTCGAAAGCGTCTCCTGTTATTTCAACAAATTACGTCACTGGGGGCACCGACTACGTAGCTTGAGGAAAAATTTGCATTGGCTGGTCTCGTAATAGTGGAAACATGCTTTACAACGCTCTATCTGTTCCTTCTGTGTTAAAAACATGTATGTATCTATATTTAAGAAGACCGAGAAAAGTCAAGCGACCTAGTGAAGTCATTTGTTGAAAGAAGAGCAAATGATGTCCGGCTGTATTTGAAACCGAACTGCGAATACCTTGGTGCGCGCAGCGCATTAATATTTAGCTCATATGTTCACAGGGACCTCATCGACTGACTGGCACCGCTTCTGGCGATGTTCAAAAGTGCTGCACGGCTCCTTCAAAGAATAACCATAAACGTGTGGGTAATTAGCGCGACGCAAGGAAGAAGTGATAGGGGTATGTGAGAGGGTTGTAACCATAGCTTTAAGGGAACAAACTTCTGTGTTACAGCATGCGTTGAATCGTGAGTAAAGAAATCGGACCTTCAGGCTAGCCTCATTGCTTGGTTATTGCACAATACTTCTGTTCATTTGACGATCGCTATGCTAATGAGAGGGCGTTCATTTAAGTGAAAGAAAAATGATGAGCGCTACCTTATTTTTTAGGCAGCGAAAGCAGATTCACACTTGCGTTTATGTCACCGCCGCAGTTACACTCCCTGATGGTTTCAGGTGCCGCGGTATGTCCAACTCTTGCAACCCTTTTGACACATATTACGTGTAGCAGCTAGGACCCATTGGAATCGTATCATGGCTGAAATTCTCCGTTCTTCTGCTTTTTCATTTGCTTCTTCGCCGCCATCTGTGCGCCGTCAGTGAAATGGCCAAGGGGATGTGACACCCTTTGAACCTTTCTTACGGGTGCGCTGGCTCTTATCTAATCGTGTTCAACACTGTGGGCCACGGAGCATCCGCCACAAGGGTCAACCCTAACCGCTGCTGCGCGTCGCATCTCAGGACACGAGGAGCGCGCAGGCGGCGCTACGCTGTCGACGGCGCAGCCGATACTGCTCAAAGGGGAGGCCCTGGCAGCTCAGGGGGGCTCACGATTGAAGATGGGCGACGCTTATGCTCCCTCTTGCCGAAATGCGCGCGCGGCTTAGACGGGGATGGTGATCTGCAAGCAACGCGCCTCTAGTGTCATGAGCAGCCAGAATCACAGCCATCGACAAAGCAGCCAGTGGTTGAGTGGTGCCGGAGGAGGAGGAGGATACGGAATGAGGAAGATGGGTCTCTTTCGATGCCATGACACCAAGCTCGAGCCCCCTCGCGCCCCCTTCCTCTTAAGCGGAAAATTGCTGCGACTAGGGACGGGGCCCCCCGGCTGTCCTACTACTTCTATAGCAAAGGGAAAATAAAAGTATAGTGGGCGTGCTTCTGTTCGATTTGTTTTAAAAAAATATGTTATACGTATGAACAATGCTACTTATGTCTTTGTCGTTAGTTTTGTCCGTGTTTGTCCTCTGCTCGTCCCGAGCCGCGATGAGTTCGTTTCCAGAGTGCCTCTCGGTCGCTGCGCCATCATCGCTACGCGACGTGTGTACACAGACACAACGCCGGCACTGCGTCGTCTACTGTACGAGGCAGAACCACTGACACAAGTGCATCGACGCCGCGTACAGGAACACTCCACTGATGTGCCAGCGACGGTGGGCTCTCTTCCTAACTCTCTCGTACGCAGCTCTCTGCTTTCTTTTTCTTTCATTTTGGGCCGCTTTGCTCAGTCCTCTATTCTCTGCCCTTCGTCCTCTTCGCTTCGCTCCGCAATCTCCGCCAATGCGAATTGCATGCAGCGTCAGCGCCAAGGGCGGCACGCAATGCCAAAACACCATGCATTCAAGCGCCACGAAAGGGAAAAGTGGTTGTAGCTGTAGGAGTTAAAGGGACACTACAGATAAAATATCATTTGTGCTACTTATCACTACACCCTCCACAACACCAACAACGCCTATCTTCTTGCGAGAAGGTGTTTTGCACAAGAAACGCCTCTGTTGCGACCGTATATACATAGTTGATCTGTTTCACTCAGCCGACTGTCGTGGAGCTTAAGGCACTACGCACCGCGCTTTGCGTGATCGATGGAGAGCCACCGCAGAAATGGGCCATCTTTGCAGATTCCAAGTGAGCCCTTCAGTGCCTTTTATCGGCTTTACGTCGCAGGCCGCAAGACCAATTAGTGCTTGAAACACGACAGCCATATCATCAATTAACCGACATCGCTTTTCAGTGGCTACCAGGCCACTCTGGAATAATCGGCAACGAGCACGCGGATAATTCTGCAATACATGCTCACGAAATTGGAGTGCAGCAAGCCACCCCGCGGTCAAGAACGGATGCAGTAAGAAAAGAAGTTCGCTCGCTTGCGCGTCGTATGGCTATAGCGACGTGCAATACTCCTGGTCTTCTGCATACATGCGTACACCGCCTACACCCATCACTACAACTTCGAGTTCCGCGTGGACTAACCCGCTGTGAAACGACCGTACTTTGCCGCCTGTGGCTAGGAACGTCATGTACAAGAAGCTTTAGCTATCGCATTGGACTAGAACACAGTGCTGCCTGCTTTCACTGCGGTATAGCGAGGAAACGATTGTGCACGCCCTCTGCGATTGCCCTATAGGTACTGCTCCCAGCGGCAGTCTCTCGCCGCAGAATTGTCACACCTTGATAACCGACCGCTGTCTGAGCAAACCGTATTGGAATGCCGGAACGATAGAGTCTCGCAGAAGAAAGTCACGAAGGCTGTGCTCAAGTGTTTTCGCGCAACGGGCCTCGTGAACCGTCTCTGACACATGCCGTGTTTGTGTGTGTGCGCGATTTGACCTCTCTTTCTCCCTTTATTCTTTTCTTCCATCCCTTTCTGTCTCCCTTCACCCCTTCCCCAGTGCAGGGTAGCAAACTGGATATTTTCCTTCACAGACAGAAAGAGGGGGACAAGAACAAGGCAAGACCAGCTGAGCCGATTAACCGTGTTAACGTGGCTAAAAACGGCAGAGCACCGTTTAGGACGCAGGCAGGACAGGACGGTCACTTTCTGCGCCCCTGCCTTCAGCAGCGCGTTACTGTTTTTCGCCACCAGTTCGCCCACTCATATGTACTTTCAACCGTGCCAACAGTCCGTTCGGTTACACCGCACTGCAGGATAGGGTAAAAGCCGAAAAGATTAATGCGATTGCTCGTAAACGCACATATCACTACGGGAGACGCCCTAGTGGAGGACTCCGGAAATTTCGACCACCTGGTTTCCTGTAACGTTCACTGACATCGCACACTACACGGGACTCGACATTTCGCCTCCATCGAAGAGCAGCCGTCACGGCCGGGATTCGATCTCTCGGATGAGCAGCCGAGAGCACCATGACGACTACACCACCGTGGCGGGGCCACTGCCGCCGAAAGCGATGCTCTGAGGTAGCAGCCCCACGCAGATCGCTTTTGAATAACTGACGCGATTTTACGTGCCAAAACCACGCATTATGATGCAGGGCCCGTGCTGGAGGGCTCCGGAGTAATTTTGATCACTTGGGGTTCTTAACGTGCTCCTAAATTTAAACACACGGGTGTATTTATTTATTTATTTATTTATTTATTTATTTATTTCAAGCCCACTGGAATGCGGCCGCCGTGGCCTGGATTCGTTCCCGCGACCTCGAGCTTCGGAAGCCAGCACCGTAGCCACAAGGCTACCACAGCGGGGCGAGAGTGATAATCTCCGAATACCACTCCACATCGTGTGTGCGTTTGGTTTTTATTTATTTATTTATTTATTTATTTATTTACAATACTGCTACTCTCCTTCGAGAGCGTGGCAGTTGGGCAGTACAATGATTTTTCACTAATATTTTAAACAAAGAGAAACATAATTAATAGCACACACTTACAAGCATAATAAGAGGACATGAATATAGTCAATACAATGGAAGAATGCAGAGTTTTGACCACGAATGTAGCGCAAGTGGCCTCGAAACCAATCACAGTGTACGGTGCAAACACCCTATGGTCTCTGTGGCATACCACAACAACCGCAGAGTGACGTAGCGCCATGTGCACACGGATGGTTCGGTCACCAGAGAGACATCAACATCAGCATTTATCGTACACGAATCGCATGAGGAATACGCATGTCGACTAGGTAATCCATCGTCTTCAACAACATCGGGGCTGGTGGCCATGTTATTAGCAGTCAGCTTTATTAAATTATCGAAACCGCCTCGAAAGTGGGTCGTCCTTACCGATTCATTGGCTGCTTTCACATGTATAGAAAGTGCTACTCCAAGTCATATAGATGTACGCGTCATATACGCTATTTTTTAAAAGAGAGAGAGAGAGAGAGAGAGAGAGAGAGAGAGAGAGAGAAGAGAGATGATGGGCGGAAGGCAGGGAGGTTAACCGGAGCTGCAACGTTATATTGTCTTCCAGTGGGTCCTAAGCCACTGCGGAATCAAAGGAAATGAATTGGCAGATGCGTTGGCGAAAGCCGCTCATGATTCTTCAGAAATTAGTCTCATTCCCATATCTCAATCCGATATATATACGCCGCATCCTACGAGGAAAAAGGGGGAATTGTGCTTGCTTAACTGGTTCACAGACAGCACAAAGGAATCCATCTTGTACGCAGTCGACCCTAATCTTGAGTATCAACTAGACCATCAGCTCCCGCGTTGCACCGACACCCCAATTCATTGTCTCCGGCTTGGAACTGCCTACACAAAACACTGTTTATTCAAAATTCAACGGGCTTCATCTTCAACATGTCCATCCGGGCACGACGAGGAGGATGTCCATCACCTGTCGATTAACCGTCCCAGGGACACCACACAGAGACAACGACTCGAACAAGAGCTACGTTTACTAGATCCAGCTCGAACCTTTTCGCTTCCGAAATATTAGGTCCATGGCCACCAGAAATACACCACAAGGCCTAAAAAGCCCTTCAACGCTTCCTTGAGGAGACAGAAATCAGTGACAATCACTGACTGGACTGTGTGTACAGTGTTGGTGTGTGTGAGACGCGAGCGACCTCCTTTAAAGCAGCACTGACTAGTCTATGGTTATATTATATTTATTAATTTTTATTACTAACTATTATGTTACAGCACTTGAGCGCCAAGGAGTAGCCGTCCCCAAAAATGGCGACAAAAACTCCATTTATTTTTGCATCAATAAAAAAAAACAGAGTTACAAAAGCTAAATAGACCGGTGTGGTTGATGAGCAAGTCCTGCTTGGTCTTTCCGCCATTTCCGAGTCAACATGCTTCCTGCCACTGGGTAATAATGGCCACTTTTCGCTACGGAACATACGTAGATTACAGATGCTTGCGACGACATTCATATTCATGTACCTTAGGTTGCCTGGTTCTTCTTTTCCAGGCTGCTTTAGGGGTTTCGTTTTTACTGACTCCTTTAAAATAAATCACAACATCCCATCGAGAACTATGAAGTTTGTTTTTTTTCTTTACGGATGAACAGAGCATAAGTATGGACTACCCGCATGCGTAGAGATGGTTGTATTCTTTGAAGGCAACGACATCAAAATGGCCCCGCATCAATGACCACGTTTATACCTATATAACTCAAATATATATATATATATATATATATATATATATATATATATATATATATATATATATATATGTGTGTGTGTGTGTGTGTGTGTGTGTGTGTGTGTGTGTGTGTGTGTGTGTGTGTGTGTGTGTGTGTGTGTGTGTGTGCGTGCGTGCGTGCGTGCGTGCGCACCGTCAGGCCCGCCTTCAGATCGGCCCACAAATTTTGTGGGCGACACGAATGATTTTCCAGATACCGGGGGCACCATGAAGAGCTTCGCTGTATTATCTTTGTTTTTTATTCCATGAAAGTGTCATACCTTGGTTGTTGTCAATGGCACACCAGTACTTCCGGGATACCGTGTTTGAGAACTGGGTGCAATTACTTTGAGATTCTGGACGGCCTTTAATACACGAATGTGTGTCACGGTGGCAAGGGATCAATGACACTGTAGAACTCAACACACACTTGTTACGAATATAACGGGTGTATTTTCACTAAGGCATTAGCTGCGCCAGTAAGGCGTACACTGCGCAATGTACAGTTCAGATAGCTGGCTCCGATGTCTGCCTACGTCAACTGTCGTGAAATAACATATACAGAACCGCCTGCCCTGCTTCTAGCCTCTTTATTTTTTTCCTGTGTTTAGCACTTTACGTCCAACATAAATACCTGCAATTAACGTCTAATATACTTATTTAGAAGCAACGCCGCTTCGTTTTCCAGAGATTATTCTTGACAGCTTTGACTCATGTTTTTTGCAGACTCGCGCTTCTGCATTCTGTTGAAGACTCGGACGCATGTTTTTCGCTTTACGTTGTGTATGTGCTTTGCTGCATCGAACTGCCCCGTCCGCTTCAGAGATTGAGCGAGAAGTGTACGCTAGGGAGGGGGAAAGGGTGCTCTTAGAGTGAGAGAGGACGCTCTCAGCATCTCTCTCAACCACCGGCTCTCGCTGGGAGAATAAGCGAACCGCGCGCGCCGATCTAGTCAAGCTTGCTCTCCGAGCGCACACCACCGCAGCTCGGGCGCGCACACAACCCCCCTCCGCAAGCAGGCCGCTCGCCGAGATGGGACCGTCCCGGCGCAGCTCGGGTTTCGGTCGGGCAGCGTCGGGTTACAGCCGCCGCCGCTGCCGGCGCTTAGGCACGCAGGCCCTCCCCTTCCTATTTCTCAGCCACGGTTCGGTCTCCTCCCCGACCACCTCTTTTCTTCCTCTCCTCAACTCTCTCTCTCTCTCTCTCACACACACATATGTATATATATATATATTTTTTTTTCTGTGAAAGAGAACGGGACAGAGAGTTTCAAGATGGCCGCTACGTTTCTTCGTCGCCGATAAAAAGTGGGTGGGGGAGTGGAGAGCAACTCTCAATGACTACGCGTTGCTCTTCCCACAGAACCTCCATTTCCGTCCCCCTTTCTCCGCACGCTCCGAAACTCTGTATTGACGTCTCTCCGCTGAAAGTGCAAAGGGACGGAGCCCAAGATGGCTGCCGATGGCAACCACCACTGCTGCCTGTTGAGGGGTGGGGGGCAGTGGAGGCCTTGACGACGGAGATGACGCGCCATCTTGTTTTGCCTCTTGGCTCCAAGCAAGGCTGGGAGGAGAGAAGAGGAAGCTCTGTCGTCGAAACAGGTGGCGACGGCGGGCTCGCGCGTACAAACGGATACATGGCTTGAAAAAAAATCACAGGTCGCACTGTTTCGTACAGCCCATTGGTCTACGTACGCCGCACTACTGCTTTCTTCCGAAAAGAAAGAAATACAAAGAAAGCAGGAAGGAATGAAGGAAAGAGAAGCAAGGAACGAAAACGTATAAAAGAATGAAGGAGAGAAAGTAGTCGCATACAATGGCTAAATCGGTGAAGTACGACGAGAAAGGAAAAGAAAAAAAAAAACATCCTGCTGCACAGCTAGTCGTAGTGAATGGTGAGACGCGAAATGGTGCAGGAGGCATTGTGTCAATGCGGAGAGCATAAATATAACAATTACTGGGGTTTGACGCACCAAGACCGCGATATAATTCGGAGGCACACCGTAGTGGAGGGCTCCGGAATTCTCGACCACTTGGAGTTCTTTAACGTACACTGAACACGCGCAACACACAGGCATATAATTTTGCACCCATCGAAAATTCGATCTCGCGGCCGTGGTTTAACCTGCGTCCTAAGGGTCCGCAGCCGAGCATCATAACCAATCTACCACCGCGGCGGACATAAGTGCGGAGAGCTTCGTGGAGAAAAGGTTGCGATCTTGAGGATGAAGCAGCTTGGCAAGAATCTGCCCGTTGGTTTGCACGTCGATGCCTTCTTAATCGTGAAACCAGACAGCACGAAGGCGAGCCCGGCGAATCCACCTCGTTGGCCAGTTACAACCGGCACTGTCGCGCTGCCATATAACATCATTTTTTTTTTAATTTGATGCCGAGGCAGCCCTGTCCGTGAATCCACATGGGCGCGAGTGTAGTTTTGCTCGCATGTTAAACAAAGCCCAAGATGTTAGTGGCTCGAGTGCCGACTGACGTTCTTGTTTCCTGCGCAGCACATTCGACACTCTTCCCGAGATGACCTCTTACGATATTAAATTAAACACAATTACCTGATGAAAATAATACATTTCCTGTTCAGAAGATATCCACGTGTGCCTCATACCCGCATTGTGGACTACAAGGAAGCCACTGGATCGCACTAACGTCGAGGTACGAATGCCACCCTGAGACGCCTATGTCAAGGATCAGGGTCGTCTACAGTTTTTTTTAAATCTAGGCCAGTTCTGGTACGTCGCTTCGACAGGTTTCTTTGAAAGGGCTCGTTTGTTCAGTACATACTCTAAACTTTCATGTGAAGCGTAGTGACGATACGAACTTTATATGTGCACACCATAGACAGTGACTACTTCTTATGTATGTGAATGTTCATTGTTTTTCGGTGTTTATCATGCCTCGCGCTGACTGAAAGCTTGTTATTAGCCTTACGCAATGCTTCAGAATGTCGCTCGCAGCGTGACAGTGAAACCGCGCACATTTAAACAGCACCTGAGTCATGTGTACAGTTTTCATTCTGACGAAGGCTGACCAACCATCCGGAACGTTATTAAACCAGACATTGCGTACGTGTGTCCTTCTCTTCGATTTCGTGCACTGTATACATAAATCCACAAGATTTTACTTGGTAGAAGTGCTTGCTTTGTTTACACACATGAGGTGAGCTGGAACTTCGGTGTTTCTCGAGAAAAAATGCACGTAGACTGCAAACACCGCCGAGAACAAATCGAATGTGCATGTTCATCTTGCTCAGCGCCCTATAGCGTAGCCGAAATGTTGAAATATGACGAGCAAATCGTAACAAACAGGCAGACAATGAGAGAGAGAGAGAGAGAGAGAGAGAAATAAGGAAGGGAAGGCAGGGATGTTAACCAGTCATGAGTCCGGTTTGCTACCCTACACTGGGGGATGGGAAAAGGGGAATAAAAGTAAAGATAAGGAGAGAGCGGGAATGCCTACAGGGCAGTCCTATGTAATATCATAGGCGCTCGGCTAGGCCAGATGTTTTTAGAAAGGCCAAAAGCGCTTTCATTGCTTTCTGAGCCGTTGGTCGGCGAGGACGGTATTCTAAGTTTGTCTGTTCACTAAGTGGACGATCGTCGAGCTTTGTGAAGGACTCGGTCATAGGCAGTCGGCAACTTTACTGAATCCTGAGGAGCTACTGTAAGGACTCCCTAGCGGGAGGCTGTTGAAACCGCTGGCCACACCCACGTGGAGGACAGAACGCCGCGCACATTTAAATAGCACCTGAGTCACGTGTACAGTTTTCATTCTGACGAACAAATCGTAAGTGTACAATATTATTGCAGCGACGAGTTTGGTTTTGACAATGCCATTAGGTACCCGCGACAAAGGCCTCCATTACTCGCTTCTTACACGTGTAACACTGATGTAATTTGAGGGCGACATTTATAGTATATCTATTTGTGTCCTACACACAGGATACCCCATCCTCAGTGCAATATGGACTAGGAATGGAAGAGATGATCTTCAACCTGGCGGACTCTCATTTCTTCTTCAACGACCTCGAGGTAAGAGATGCTCTCTTGAGCCTCTTTGTTGGCTTCTATGCGCTCGTACGTACCTTTAAAAATAATTGAGTGGAACTGTAGAGAGATAGTGCGAAGTGTCCCAGGTAATGCTCTAAATCTCAGCGTGCATATATAGACCAAATAATAATATATAAATATGTAGTACAGAAACATAATACACAAATAGAAAAGGTTAACACATTAATTAAAAAAAAAAGGGAACGAGAAGGAGACTGACTGAAGGCTCGGACTTAAACTGCTTGTCGGAAAGCGTTTCGAATAGGAACGTGCGAACTAATTAGTCCGTTTCATTCGATTCGTATTCACGTTAAAAATTCACTGTTCGAAATCATCGAATATTCATTATATTAGAATGTGTAAGGCATAAGTAAACTTTAACTAAGCCCCAGGAGAAGTAAGTTCCTTTGCGAAAGACTATTTTCAAGCATAACGGCCATTATTTCACATGGGCAGCAATCGATCTGCGAACGCATAGGCCACGTAACCCCTCCATAATAGCTTTTAGACGTTGGATAAGAATGCTTTAATTGCATACAGCCTATACACGAACTTGTTGTCATGCTGTCACTGATTATTTCGTCACTCCGACAGCGTTAGAAACGCTTAAGAACAAAGTGTAGCTTAAATATTTATATTCCTCGAACGCAACACGCCTGCGTGCGATACTATGTTTCGGTAGCGTCAACCCTCTGTTGCCCTGAACAATAGGATAGACTTCTTTATTGTTTGTAAGCTCCGCACTTATTCGGCCGTCCTATTATTTCTTTCGTTCCCTTTCTGTCTAATCGATAATGCTAATTCGTGATGCTTTGCGTGTTAAAACCGTGAAATGATTGTGAGGTACGCCGCACTGGCGGGAAGCCGGATTAATTTCGACCACCTGAGGTTCCGTAATTAAAGTGCACCAAATTCTAAACAAACCGGTGTTCGTGCATGTCGCGCCCCCGAACTGTGCCCGCCGTAAACGGCAATCGAACCCACGACCTCGAGCGCTGCACGTTGCCTGCTTAGGTACCACGGGTTCAACTGTAGCATACATTGTACACACGTAACGTTGTATAGAAGCCAGATTTTTGGGGTGTATGGCAGACATTGTGCGAGCTTCAAATCTGATGTTACCTGTGATATTATTCACTGTCGTCTTTATCAAGAGCTGCTATTTAAGAATTATCTCAGATAATTATTTAAGTTCAATTAATTCGCCAACTTTTAAAGCGGGAGCTTTAAATGCTACGCATTTAATGGTGAAGGTGTAAAGCATCTCAAGGTAACAGCGCACAAAAAACACGAAGACTGACAGAAATAATGCACTTCCGTGATAATAAATAAGTGTAATGGTTTTAATTTTTCCGGGCTTTAAGAGGGTGCGTGAGATTTGAAAAAGTACCACGTGACTAGCGCTTGCGCGCAGTGCAGTTAGCACCTTCAAAAGTGCTAACCATCGATGATGCATGCGGACCACAGGCACCGACAGGCCGAAAGGGTAAAAAGTGTGGCCATCCTTTATTTTTTTTTCTTTTGTGACCGGTTCAGTGCGGTCCGTCTGCGTCCATTGTCGATGGTCCATTCTAAGCAGGTTTGAGGGTGTTAAGGTCACTACACGCAAGGACCTAGCCACGTGGTACTTTTCAAGCCACGTGTACTTTCTGTACTTTCTTAGAAGCACAACATAATTAAAACCAGTGCACTCATTAGCATGAAAATGCGCTATGTGGACACTAAGAAAAACGTGCTTTACAAGTTAACCATTGAGCATGTTGAGTTTGAGGGCACCATTTAAATTTCGGATATAATTAATTATTAATAATTACCAGGGGTCATACTAAATACAGTCCGAGATGGTGAAGGCTACGGTGAACAATACTAACTTGGTTGCATCCCCATGACGCGCAAGTGGATGTTTTTAAACAAGCGCAAGTTCGCTGAAACAGCCTGTATTTCACTATACGTTTCGCATCTCCATAGTTCCAAAGCGACATCCGTACTGTAAAACTAGAAATGCGCCAAATTAAAATCAAGAAGTAATAACCAGCATCTGCAAACTTGTCGGGAAATCTAAGAATCAGTTTCTTTTTTTACCTCTTTCTTTTCCAGAATTGTGGCCATCTTAATGCGCATTGAATAATTCGAGCCTGAAAGGTTGTTTTTGTGCAGCACACTCGTATCTGAGGTGAAGCCAATATGAAGCAATGTGGTGAAACTAAGCCAAGGAGCATCGCCAAGGAAGCTCGCTTACCGAGTCGGTTTTATCATTAAGAACGACAACGGGCCGGTGAACGGCAGCTTGTTCGTTTCGCAGTGACTTGATAACAGGGTGATGATGGTAAAGGCTACCAGTTACGTCGGCTGGTATCAAGAAAAAGTAAGGCGAAAGCTCAGTGCCCGCGCCGCCTACGTGCGTGTGCCCTGGCGCTCCATCCCGCCTTCGCTACGGTTTGCAGGTTCGGCGAGCGCCAATCTCGGAGGCCACGTCCACAGCCACGCATTTCGTCACGCATGTCCTAGGCGCACATTTAGTCAGTCAGAGACGAAGAGCCACCTTGGCGTCAGGGAAGCGCACTTGTCTGACGCCTTTATTTATCCTTATTACCTGCGTTGTTGCCCCACGGGGTACGAAATTTATAAACAACACCAGCGTGGAGCAAATTATTTTTGGATGATTTTCAGTACGCTTAACAGTGCGCTTAATTAATGAAGATTTATGATTAATGGCAGTTTCTCCAATTTAAAAGTTAGAATACTGCAAGTATAAGTTCCACTGGCGCGCTTGCGCTAACTGCGTTGCGATTTTCCACGTAACTAATGCACGCTTATGCTTATTATGCCGAAGTGATGGCAATATTGTCCCGTTTTCCGTAGGTGGACATCTTACAAAAACGGCGTGCCTTCAGAATGAACACTGATACGTAACAACGCTCATGTACACCGAAAGACCTTTGAGAAAGAGGCGCACAATATTAGCGTTCAGCCTATGTATACTGAACAGTAATAGGGCGCAGAGTGGGCCAGGAAACAAACGCGTATTGAGGGCATCTTAGTAGAAATCAACACGAAGAAAAGGGCGTGGGTAGGGCATGTAATGCGAAGGCAAGACAACCGTTGGTCATCAAGGGTAGCAGAATGGATCCCTAGAGAGGGCAAGCGTGGAAAGGGACGGCAGAAAATTAGGTAGACAGGTGAGTCAAAAATTTTGTGCAGAGATAAAGTAGTCACAGTTAGCACAGCACCGAGATAACTGGAAATTTGTCGGAGAGGCCTTCGCCCTGCAGTCAGTGACAGGTTGATGACTATAGTGCAATTAGAAAAAAAAAAAAAAGGCAACACTGAAGCCAACCGCGGTTGACAATGAAGAAAGACAAGTTCCTCTGGGATAGCCACTCTAGCCTTTCGAAGTAAAAACTTAGCTGACCACAAAATGCACTACCGGGCCCAAGAAGACCTTGTCCTTCTTCGCTGCCAACGGCTGTTGGCCCGCCCTAACTTCAGCTAGATACGCTGCCTTTCCCGAATTCTATTTCGTTTTATCGAGCTCACGTGTGGCGTCCCCCCACCCCCTCTTTTTTTTTTTTCTTTTTGATGGTGGTGAGGTGTCGGTGTCCTCGATCAGGAAGCGAGTGCTGCATGGTTTTGCCTGACGCGTACGCTTTTAGCGATTACACCGCGGTCCTGCGGCAGGTGTAGCCAGCGCGGCTAGCGTGCGAACGCTGTCGCTTTTGAGGTCGCTCGCGTTTATTCCCCGCGCCACTGACACGAATGTCCAAGGTGTCGCGAAGGGCCGCCTGGATCCGTTTACGTCCTCATTAATTCATTTGCGCTTCTGAGTCGCCTCCTTATTGTGGGGTACATGCCCGTCACGTCAAGAAACACGCGCGCATCCCGCAAGCATGGAGACGTTTTCTTTCTCGGCCTCTGTGGTCACGTCCGCGCGGTTGCAGTGCACGGAAATGGACACTGGCCAAGGTTTTCGCCTCCATTGGGGTCATCCTCTTTTGACAGCAGCTTTGGGTTCATTGCTGCGACATGTGGTGCCTTCTCTTGGGAAAACAGCTGCAGCCTCTTCTGATGGCTTTGGCGTATTAAGGCGTGCAAAAAAAAAAAAATACGCTTTGGCTTCCAGCCCACGCTGTGAAGGTTGCCGTATTTACTCGCCTAATTCCAGTACTGGACAATGCTGGCTCATTGTTGGGTAATGTTGGGTAGAGTTGGCTGTTAGGCACTGGGTAATGTTGGGTACAGTTGGCTGTTGCTTGCTTGCAGGGTAGCTGAACGCAATCAGAGGATATTAAAACGTCACGCTGACGCTTTTCTGTCGCATGTTTACTGCTAAATGGCCGGCGAGTTTTTATTCTGTGAACAGTATTGCGCTAAACTTCTTTCGAATGATTTTGTGCTTTAACATTACAGATCGCGGAACGCTAATCCCTTGTCAATGGATGTATATAACCTCACTCTGACAATCAGCGGAATAGAAGTAACGACTTTGTACATAAACATCATTTACGCGAGCCAGTCTGTGGTGATGCAGTGCACAGGTGTGCAGAGGGGTGCTAGTGTCACCGTCCGCGGCTAAGTTGCCGAAAAGAAGCGGCCTATCGTAGATTTGCTATCGTGCGAGGGGAGTTCGCACTTCCTCTACAGTCACATGTTCTTTTCCCTTAAAGGTTTGTTGCAGTGTGCGTCCAGTCACCCACTAGAAACGGGGAGCACGATTTACTACGTGGTTTACGATAGATTTCACTGAGAAGCAGATGATCCATGGCACAGGCAGGGGCTTCTTGAACGATGCATTTTTATTCTACGAATTTTGTCACTGCATGCGTAACATGCGTTTTGATGCTGCGCATTCCTAAGATCTGATTCGCGATGAACACAAGCTTCGTGGAATAAGTTATTCATCTAGCAGAATATCCTCATCTTCGTTCTTTGCTTTCGAATGCTTGCTTTCACGTCGTACGCTTGCGGTGTTTCTTTTTTTTTTTTTTTTTTGACGTGGTCAGGGTGCGTGCAAATGACTGATGAAAGCTCTTTTTGCATGTTCTTGTTTTTATGTGGCAATAATTCCTACAACGCTCATGCATAAGACTAAAACAAGTTAATTGCTTTTTGCCTGGTGAAGTAGCTGCAGCCCCTTGACATTGGAGTATTTAAAAAAAAAAAACCAAGAAGAAGAAGAAGAATTCATCATCGTTTTTGTGAAAACAAAAGACTTTGAAGGACAAAAATAAGGAAGAAGAAAAAAAATGCAGTGCAGCGACACTGTAGTTTCTGTGTTTCGAAATAGACCCGCGAAACGGGACGCGTCCCTTTCATTTTACACATTTTCCTCGTCTATAAATGTCATTTGACCGATACCTTTATCTTCAATAATGGTGCCAGTATGCCAGCTCTTGCGCAAGGACTGGTTTGCTGCGCACAAGGGGCTGCCGTTGTCACCAGCGGAAACCAGTTAGCTAGCCCGTTGACTAGCAGAAAGGCAAGGAAACCCTCATGGGTGTCTTCAACAAATCGTCAGTTCTTCATCGAGGTGCTGGTATTCTGCTTGTGCATTTGTCACCACGATATTAGCCACTACCTAAAGCTTGCGTAATGGTGAATGAAACAAAAACATTGAGTTTACATCGTTACGTCCCCGGACTAGCACAGTGCTCTCTATCCGTCATCTCGCATTTATCTCTTTAATTACCTGTGCGCCACTGTGACGAGGGTCTCTTTGCCTCGACGTAGATGGACAGCATAAAAGACGTTCAGAAAGCCTCGTCAAAACATTTTGTGAACGAATAGAGCTTTCAGACGCAGCTTTCGCACAAAGTTAAGCTAACTTTCAATTGCTTTCATCCGTGCGTTTACGATAAGCGCGTTGTTGGGCTTCTACAATCTCCAAAATTTTAGTTCGTATATGGGCAACATATCTTATTTCTGTAGCATACAGGGTGCGGAATATTTTCATCAATTGGCCGCGTATTATGCGTTGGTGCCCGTTGACATGCCCCGGATGTTCGGGCGGTCAGAATTAATCCGGAGCCACGCCGTACTGCGGCCTTCAAGACAACTGTGCGGTTTCGGGACGTTGAAACCGGCAGTTAAATTTTTGTGCGCCTTAACTTCGTGTCAGCCGACACAAGCAAGCAGTACCAGCTGTTCACGAAGCATCGTTGCTTGTTGTCCTGCCTCACTATGGACGCATGCAACTCAAGCCTGCAGAGAAGCTCCTCCCACGCTCTCATAACCGCCAGCCATTTTTCCACCTCGAGGCTACAAATACTTCGCACTTTGAACTTTCGATGCAATCAAAATGAACCGATAGCAACAAAAGTATACGTTTACAGATACGTACATTTACCTTTTCACTCGCGTGCTACAGAGCGGAACATGGATAGCCCGATTCTTTAGTGAACTGATGCCAAAATTACCCACAATGTCACTGAAAAGGTTGCACGGCATCGATTTCGTCCGTTTCTGCGATTTTCTGGCGCAGTAACAGCGACATGAGCGGTCCGTCTACCTTCTTGGCAACTGTTGTTTAAGTTGCATCCTATAGTATAGCGTGAGTATCCAGGAAAATAAGAAAAAAAGTGCATTCGCATGGGGCTACTCCTTTAAAAGACTGCGCCTCCGACTACTCCGCCAGTGTGCAAGGGTATACCGGTACACACGCGCTCGACTTCTCTCACTGCGCTGTACAAGCGCGCGAATGACCAACGCCGTCACGCTCTTCGGCACGCATACCCTTGACCAGTATGTACTTTCGTGACAGCAGCGTCAAGCTGCAAAAAGAAAAAAGAGAGAGAGAGAGAGAGAGAGAGAAACAGCAAGAAAAAAAAAAAGATTGATTTCGCCCTTTTGCAGTGTGGAACCTCAACGTAGGGTATCGTCATTTTGGATAAGCGCACACTATAGTTGCCCGAGGTGTCGCGCCGCTTGTTACGCGTTTAACGCGGCTATTGGCAGTTCCCAATTATTGTAGGACACTGTGTTCAGAACAGGGAAGACGTCCAACAACAGTGTTATTCCTCGTTAACTACACACAGGGCGTGAACTCGCCGTCGTCTGGTTAACAGTTTCGCCTGAGCGATTCTTAAGGGTGGAGCTCTTTATGCGGGCCGTAGTCTGTCCGGTCTTGCCAAAAAAAAAAAAAAAAAAAGACATCATTAAATATCATGAATATCATCATTAAATATCACGAAGTGTGCATGCATTTCTTCTATGAAATGCACGGCATTTGCGTGCGCACTTCTTGCGCTCATTCCCTTAGCACACTGCTATATAAAAGGCGGGTGCGTTTCATAGCATATAGCATAGATTGGTATCGAATAACAAGGGGCGGGAAAGGGAAGTGACGGGGAGGGGTCAGCGAAAAGCGTAGCACAGCCTTGGGTTATAACAACGGGCTGGGAAAAGGGAACGAGGAGGAATGACGTGGGGGTGACGAGGGAAGGAAGTGGAGGAGAACGTCACAACCGGACATTGCCCGCCCAACGTGTGTAAGCACAAATATCGACAATTTCCATAATCCGCCGCTACGACGACACCGCGACACACCAAGGGCTGCGACTGTAGAAAGCGGGCGCTATAGCGTACATCCCATACACGCGTGTAACTGGAATATACTAAACATCGAAGTCATTAATTATATGCCTCTTTGATCTTCGCCGAGGAAGCGGGGCTCATTCTACGTTGCCGAGAGGGCCGACTGCACGAGGTGCGCATTCATGCATGCTGGTGCTGGCGGAACAGTCACTCGCCGCGGAAATATACGCAAATAGCGTTCAGTATAACCTGGTAAAAAAAGGCTTCCAACACAGGATTCCCCCCCCCCCCCCTCAATGTTTCTTTTCTTTTACTGCTTTTTCTTTATTTCTTTTCCTCGCTTCTGCGTCGTTTTGCTTCGAAACGGCGTGCCAAATCCCCGGGGGGGGGGGGGGGGGGGGGTTGTTTCATGTATATATACTCCTGCGTATGCATGCAAAATCGGCAGCAATGCTCGCTGCGCAGCAGCACTCCGGAACATCGTCTCGACGTTCTTGAGTATATCTTAGGTGCCATTTTGTACGCACAGCGTCCAGAATATCGCGCCACATTTGAATAATCCGTGCCTGGTATCCTCACAAGGAAGTCTCGCAAAGTCCTCTTATAATGGAACAGTGCTAAGCCTAACGCGGATACACCGATATGCCCAACAGCACTGCGGTATGCCTTGTGCGCTGAAGACCGAATTCTTTGTCTCAGGTCGGAGGGGTTATTGCGAGCACATTTCCCGCTCCTATATAAGGCCACGCACTGTCACATCGGGCGTTTCGAGCAAAATGTAATGTCTAAGGCACGGCAACGCATTAATCTAGAACGAATTTCGCTGGCGTTTAGTTTCTCGTGTCTGAAATTATCCCAGACTTTCACAAACATAAGAACTATATGCGAGCGCTCCCGCTGTTTTGTAAGCCTTTCTATTATCCATGATATTCATGATCTTCTATTACACTCATGATTCCGCGAATACGCCGACAGTGAAGATGACGTGCCTCTGGGATCGCTCGTGGAACTGGCAGAAAAACAGTGCAGTATGTCTGAGGAAATTTCAATTTAGATTTTTATATAATGTCATAACGCACAGCTTCGCCTTTTCACCGGCGTTTCAAAACTTGGTTATAGTATAATTTTCATGGCGCAGCGGAGCGCGACCGTGTCATACGGAAAATTAAATGCGCTGAAAGCAGCATGGTCTTTTTTTAAGGGCTTGGCGTTACTGATACGGAAGGACGAAAAGAACAAAGTAATATAATGAAAGAAGCGGTACGTGTGCATTTCGAAGCAGTGCTTGGAGGGCGTGGCACAGCCACGACACCGCCGGGGTTGAAACGCCGCTCGAAAATGGGGGGAGGCACCTTATGCGGGTGGGACCCCTACCCAAGGGCGGGAACCCCGGGCAGTCGATAATCGCCGCCCATGTTTCAGAAGGCCCCGCCACCTCGCTTGCAGGCAGCACGCGGCAAGGATGCCAGCGCCATCTCTTGACCATTGCGACAGACGTCGTCGATGGGTGGGGAACGTTCGCGCTGGATTGGTTTGCGAAAAAGGAGTGGCGTGGGCCTGTCAACTGGGTCCATGGAAGTACCTCGATAAATTACAAGTTAGAACACTGTGGATAACGTCTGCAAGTGTTCCAAGCAGGGCAGTTAGCCATCATGGGGACTATTAGGGCGAACGGCTTGTGCGACTTATGTGAAAGTGATGTTCAAGAAAGGGCGAAAAAAAGAAAAATGGGATAGTTGCGTCTCGTTCACTTGGCTATATATATATATACACACATTAATATTTGCATCTAAGGGTAGGAATAATGTATGACAGGTAATGACGTCAATGACATGGCATGCTCGTCAGTTAGATCACGATTAACAATAACAAAATCGCATTGCGCGGCTCATAATCGCATTAGATACGCGGGCGTGAGCTACACGAGATTCAATGTTAACCTTTGCAGCTGCTGAAGATTCCGGTTCGAACCCCTGGGTCCCGGGTTTGACTGCCAAAGGTCCTGGCTTTCTCCTATGCTTCTCTTAAGCGATAACTAGAGACCTACAGGAGCTTTTTTTTTTTCCGCACAGGGGACGTAGCTTTCATTCATCATAAGCTCACTGTCGCGTTTACTAATGCCACTGCATGGGGAGTGCAGCTGAAAAATAGGGGATGTAAGGTGGGACTAAGGAATTTAATGAATCTGCAGGCCTGGAATCGTGTCGCGCAAGGCACGTGCGACGCTATCCAGCCGACATAATAATAATAATAATAATAATAATAATAATAATAATAATAATAATAATAATAATAATAATAATAATAATAATACCATCTGGGGTTTTAAGCGCCAAAACTATCTATACAAGTATGAGGTACGCCCTGCTCCGGTTCTTTAACGTGCACCGGCATCTATGCACACGTTTTCTTCTTGCATTTCGCTCCCACGGAAATGCGGCCGCCGTGGCGGGGATTCGATCCTACGACCTCGAGCTTAGCGAGCCTACACCCTAGCCGCTAAGCAACGAAGGCGGGTTCGGCGAAAGCCTCGTATGTCTAGTTGGAACTCGTCCTTGAACGAGCTCGGCGTCGATACGAACTATACGAAATGTAGCACAATAAATACCACGTAGCCTAAGGAAGGCCACAAGAGCACCAGAGCATGCCAGCCGTGTAAAGAGATTATTAATTATTATCAACGCTAATGAGTGGTTGGTTAGCGATTGATAATAATGATTGGTAAATGATATTGCTCTTTAAATGAATGATAATTTAGATGATAATTAACGATTACCAGAAGGGAAACAAAATTATGGTAGCTATTTGCGATGCCTTATCCTATAGCACTCGAACCCACGAGCAGCTCGAACAAAGTACATTGATAGTAGTTCATATGAAGGCTTTGCCTGGATAGTGATGCGCGAGATATGTCATACGGTTTTCACGTCCTTTAGGCGACAGCCAATGGCACGTGGGAATTTCTTCCCCTAAACTCGTCCCCTGCATGTGGTTTGGACTGGCGACAGCGGATATATTTGGCCTTCCGTGGCAATCCCGGCCGATGTCCGAGCGTTAGTTTTGGAAGTTGCGGGGGGCTCGCAACGATGCACTCGAACCCTCCAAATAACTCCATGGTGGCAAAAACTTTCAAGAACTTTATGACGGACGGACTCGTGTGTACGCATGAATTTTGGGTTACGACATGGTCGTTGATTGAAGATGAAATAGAAAACACATCGGACACAGAAAATGAAGGCTTCTGTGACCGTAGTGTGTTTCGCTGTCTTTTTTTAAATACTTTAATCAGGTAAAGCTGGGCAAACTTTCGACATTGATGCTTTTTGAGATCTCTTGGAGGAAAGTGCTGTCCAGCTATTTCTTCTTCAATTTTGTCAGCTTTGCAATGTTTGCATATTTCAACTATCGGAACGGATTGTGGGGCAGTTCCAGAAAAGTGCCCTCTGGGCCGTCGCACTGCTCAGGATGTGCGGTTAGCAATTGTAAGCCATCGTGCGGCCGGCTATTTATCCAATACGGCATAGCTAAAAATAAAAAAAAAAAAGGAAAGAACGTACGAATAAAGAAAAATTGGGCAACTATAGTACCGGCAACATACTAATCCTTCATGGGTGTTATGAGCATATTTAAATAGTTTTTAAAGATTAGTGATATAAAACGCATAGTTTCTAATATTATGGCTATCAATACAGCAAGCAAATAAAAGTTGTAAAGTGGTTGTATATGACTATGACCATTTTATGTTAAAAAAATAAAAGCAAACGAAGGAGTAGTTGCCGCCTTTTACATTGTATTTGTTGCAGTGGCTGTTATTTAACAAGCGTTCAGAAGCGCTAGTGCTTCGTTCAGTGTAGCCGGAATTCTGCGAAAAAATAAATAATAATAACGGTGCGAACCCTTGCCGGCCTGGCCCCGTGGTGAAAGCCGGTTTTCGATGCAAGACAGCGTCCGTGCCGGCGTCTCTTTTGCTTCAGTTTTGTTCCTCTGTTCTGCCCGAGTAAACGTCGTGTCCGGAGGCCCCCTTGTAGGGTTGGCACATGATGGAGAAGCCATTCTGCGCGCAAGCTTCCGAGGCACTGTTTCGTTGTCGATGCTTGCGGTGATCCGTCTCTCACCGTCTCGAATCCCGCCGGCCCAACGCAGGGATCCTTCTTTCCGCGCTACACACGCACTTCTCGTGCTGGGGGACGGGTGCGCGAGCAGGCTGAAATTATCTCTTTTTATCCCTCGCAGAGGGCAACCACCTCGCAGTCTTTAAATTAAGATTTGAATTAGGCGACCTTGGTGGTATAGTGGCTACGGTGCTCGGCTGCTGTACCGAATGACGCGGGTTCGATCGCGGCCGCGCTAGTCGCATTTTTCGCTAGAAGCGAAAATGCTAGAGGCCCGTGTACTGCACTTTTTCCTTGTACGTGGCTGACATTTCCGGAGTCCTGCATTACAACGTCCCTCGTACGCATATCGCGGTTTTGGTAAACAAAACCTCGGAAGTTGTTCTTATAACGTTGATTTTAGTATGTCATTCAGGGACCGTATTGATATAACCGGACCGTATATGGACAGCTTCTTTGACAATTCCTACTTACTTGGTATATTTAACGGTGTTATTGCTTCGTCGCTCATTTGTTTCTCGAAAGATTTTTCACCGATAGCTGGCAGGGGTGAGAAGCAACGGTCGTGTTATCGCCCCTCGTACTCCTTCAGGCGTTGCGGTGGTATTTCCACAACACTTCGGCGTTGCGTCTTTCCTTGTGTCCTGAAATACGCGCGTTCGGTCCAGGCCGTATCGCGCTCGCCACAGCCTCCTATGTACGCTCGCATTCTCGATGGAGGCAAAGATGCTGGGGCCCGCGCACTGCGCGTTGCCAGTGCACGTTAGGACCCCGTGCGGTCGAAATAAATCCGGAGCCCTCCGCTACGGCGTGCACGTAAAAACCCAGAACTTATTACTTTCCATAATCGCGCGTACGTGTGAACGGAATTCGCGAGTGTGCGCTTCGCTAACCTCTCCTGCTCTACGACACGGGTATCTGACCGCTCTATCTCGGGGCGAGATGCGACATTGCGCAACGAGACACCCCAACCTTGCCTACCGAACGCCGAGCCAAGCAGCGCATTTGCCGTTATGCAACTGGGCTGAGACGCGCATTCCTGCTGGCATCCGTCATCAGCCGCAAGCTCCGTTTGTGACGCTCGGCTGACTTCGCCGGCAGCGGTACCTCGTTCGCTCTCTTTTTTTTTTTTTTCGCTCACCTTTATTTATTTTCGCGGCAAATTTCTCGGAGGCGTACTAAAGGGCGAGCAGAGAGAGCATAAGACAAACGCAGAAAAACAAGAATGCAGGGAAGGAAGGAAGCAGGACCCAAACATCGGCGGGCAACATGCAAATGGCGGGCGGCAGGAGATGCGGTGCGTGGCGAAGGCCGGTCTTGAGCTTCCCGGCGGCGAATTCGCGCGTGGGACGCCGAAACTGCTGCCTGGAAAGCTTGCGAACGGCGCCTGTGCCTCGTTTCCAACGGTGGCGAGAGTGGTGTTCTAGAACTTCGCCGATAGGAACCTACCGGTCGAGGATGCGGGAAATGAGTGGGAGTGAATGTTCGGTTTGAAGAAAACAAGCGAACAAAGAAATTAGGCCATAACCTTAAAGCGAGACGCTCTTGTTCGCCCACCATAACGCACATTCATATCCACATCAAGATCATACGAAAAATTTTCAGGTGTCCTTAACGTGTCACGTGAGACAGGCGAAAGCCTCACAACATCTCTTGCACACATTACTCCACACCTTCATCCATCATAACCCAAGGAAGGAGTTGGGTTCGACTTCTGTAAAGGTCATGGGTTCGAGTACCGTAGGATATGTAAACCATCCGCATTAAGGCATACTAATCATCTTCCCTTTGCGATTGCCGATGCGCGCCTCCAATACGAGCACCGGCAGTGGAGGCGCCAGTACTGGGAATCATAATTGTGATTCGGTAGCTATTTTCTGCAGCCAAAGTAGGGAACTTGACTCAGCATACGGGTGGAGGAGGGGGATTAATTAAAAATGTAGAAACTAGAGGAGGAACACTGTAGTGGAGGGCTACGGAAATTTCGACCACCTAGAGTTCTTTAACGTGCTCTGGCATTGTCGCCTCCATCAAAATGCCACCGCCACCGTCATATTTGAACCGCGGATCGTTCGTGTCCGCAGTGAAACGCCGTTGCCACTAGACCACAGTGTTTTGAACATCGGTAAACAGGCCGCGTTACAAGAAAGGAGACTAAACGAAGATAGGTGTGGGTGTCCCATTTCTTTTGTACGTGTCTTTAACGGGCCATGCTGCCTGTGCCAGCTATGTGTACCGTACGCTTGTCGCTTGTAATTTCGAGCGATTTCTAACTCACCCCTGTACGCCCTACCGTCTCGCAGGACTGTGACCAGGCGCATATCGACGACGTGGCATCAGACGACAACGGCCAGGACCTTAGGTAAGAGAACGTGCTTTCTGGAGTGTTTGGTGGCATGCGAGTTCTTTTTTTTTTTTACCCCTCTCGCTTTGTCCTCTGTCTTTCAACTCCATAGCACGGTGACAAACCGGACTCTCGATACATAGTTAACCACCCTCCCCCCCCC
Organism: Hyalomma asiaticum; assembly: GCA_013339685.2. Lineage (NCBI taxonomy): Eukaryota > Metazoa > Arthropoda > Arachnida > Ixodida > Ixodidae > Hyalomma > Hyalomma asiaticum. The sequence continues at coordinate 5,884,273 of CM023489.1, read as the reverse complement.
CCCCCCCCCGCCTCTTCTCTTAATCGCCATCTCACCTAAATTTATATATTGAGACGATATAGTACGAAATTGGTCACAGACATCTCCCGAAATCTGTCGGCAGATCGCAGTGCATGTTTAATGCAGCAATAAGATATGTTAACTGCGTTGTTTATAAATGAGAAGAAGCCAGATTGGAAAGCGCATCCTTCGTTTTTATCTCATGCTGATGATTCTATAAGAATTTAACTGCAACAGGCCTTCACATTGCCGCGGTAACTTGTAATCCTTCGTTTATGTCACCTGGCTTGTGTCTGTATCTGCGCTGCATCACACCACATGATGCGTGAACTTATCTTGATGACGTGTTTCATCAGAAACGTCTGTCGCCTTTAATGTGGGCGTTTCCGAGAGCGCCAGGGCAATTCCTCGACAAGAGCCCGGAGGTTCACTTGTTTTTCGGCCGCAGGTCAGCCCAGTACAATAAACGATCGTTGCGGCTTGCTTTCCATCTCGCCGTGCACGTCCCTTCATTGTCACGGCTATGTGACATCATAAATAAGACGAAAATGTGCAATGTTTAAGCATTTTGCTAAGGTGTCCCAGCTTTGTTCGACTGCCGGGAGGGCGTGCGAACAGTAGGATTGCAGATCTTCACTACGAGAGGGTAAGATAGAGAGGGAGAGAGGGAAAGGAAAGCAGGGAAGTTGACCAGACCGGTTTGCCACCCTGCATTAGAAGAACGGATAACTGGGCGAACCAACAGCTTTCTTACGACGCTTACCAACAGCTTTCTTACGACGACTTCGAAATTATACACGTAACAACCATACACGTAACCCGTTGCTAAGTGTTTCGTTTGCTGAAACTCTTGTCTTATCTCAGCGCCCTGTCTTTCGGTGATTACCTCAGAACATTGTAAGAACTGCCTACACGAAAAAAAAAAAAAAAAACAACTAGCCCAGTGGCTATTCTGAGAGCCTCATGGTTGTCCCACCCACCTGACAATCGACTTCAGTCTTCATCTAGTACCTCATTTATATATTCGAAGGTCGCGGGATCGAATATATAAATGAGGTACTAGATGAAGACTGAAGTCGACTGCGGCTGCACTTCGATGGAGGCGAAATATTGAGGCCAATGTGCTGTGCGATGTCAGTGCAAGTAAACCCCAGGTGACGAAATTTCCGGAGCACTCCGCTAAGGCGTCTCTCATAATCATATCGTGGATTTGGGACGTAATGCCCCAGGAATCAATCAAACATATTTATATATTGTAAATCCATTCGCACATCAATTCGGTAGCACACCGTTCCCCAGATTTCATGACGAGAACATAGCAGTGCTCTGGTTCCAGTCGCCTGTGATTTTTGTGAAACAGCCGGGACAAACAGTATTTTTGTTCAGTAATAATTAGCTTATTTGCTAATTGGAAAGTTGTAAAGTAATCATGTGTATGTTGGCTGGAGAATGAAGTGTATCCCGAAGAATGCGTTAGGCGCGACCGCATCAACGAGACGTCGCTGTGGTTTCCTCTTCTCAGGCACACCCCACCAAGTTATCATCGTCCACTCTGCACATTTGCTTCCTCCTTTCCATACCACAGCATCCAAGGCGCCTAGCTTTTTCAAAACAAGAAAAGGAGTATAACCGGTTGTCACGGCGCAAGAAGTTAAATGCAAAGGGAATATCACGCGTGATGAAGTATATTTGTGTTCGCTGATGTCGCGACGGTGGGTTGAACAGCAGAGCATAAAGTGGAAGCTTCAGCTTTTAAACATGATCTCGAAACCACAGTGCCCGTAAAATGCCAACATTACGTCACAGATCGAGAAGTGCTCGTTCTGGCTAAATAAACGTACTTGAAACTTTAGAACATTCAATGTTATCTTTGCCGGTTCAAAATTAACCATGGAATCGAGCGCCTGCCTCCGAAACTATCGACGTCAGTGTAAGCTGGCAACATCACTGCGGCATTGCCATACGCCCTTCCCGTAATCTCTGTATAGTCCCCGCTCCCACTCAACAACAGAGGGTAGCACGCGGGACGTGTGTTGTGTCTAACCTCCTTACGTTTCCTTTCTTTAATCTTTCTTCTATTTTGCAATGAAGCTGCTCAACTTTGCCAAGGAGCTCAAACTGCTTTCATCGTTATTGCATCTTTAATGTGACTTCTGTTTATTTAGCATTTCAAAGCGACCACAACAGTGAGTCATTATTTTAGTTGAATGATATGGTGGTGTTGATGACAATAACAGTAGACGACACTGGTCGCTCCCCCGCAGCAACTACAACTTCGCGGCCGACGGCTTTCAAGCGGGCACGGGCGTCGGGTCTTCGGGCGGCGCGGGCGGGCTCTGCCTGGCCTCCGGAGGCATGCGAGGCGGCGTGGACTGGATGCGCAAGCTGGCCTTCCGCTACCGGCGCATCAAGGACATCTACAACCAGTACCGCTCCAACGTGGCCGGCCTGCTGGGTCCCAAGCGCGACCAGTGGCTCCAGCTGCGAGGAGAGATCGAGGCTCACACAGACAGCTGGCTCACGCTCGCCATGAAATGCCTCTCCGTCATACACTCGAGGTATACGCACGACGCCACGGAGCTTGCCAAACAGTGCGTAGTGATGCTGTGGCTATACTCCCCTCGGAGAAGCGTGCGCCCTTGTGTTCTCGGATAACGTCTTCTGGTAACGCCGTCTCGTCTTCCATAAGGCGTTAATTGCAACATATCAGCTTACTGTAGCTGATTGGCAAGTCAGTAACAAACGGAAACATTCCGCCGTGGGGCACATTCACCCACGGATTGGCCGACATGGTAGGGTAGAAGCGGGTAAGTGCCCATAGTATGCTACAAGCACGTACCTATTGAACTTGAGTGGCACTTTTGCAACACTTTGCTCAATAGCCATTTCATGTATGCACACAGTCTACACCTTTATTGAAGAAACTGCCTTCCTATGGTTCTCCCGAGTGAACGACTATAATTTCAGACTGAACGCGGCTGGTCCGGTGCGGCCTTCCTTAACCAGACACTTTACAAGGTAATTAGGGTGGATTTTGTTTGAATTAACGGAAGTTTGCGGGACACTATCTTGATCCTAATCCAATGAGTTAGTCGTATACCAAACCTAATAGCGTTACTTTCCGTCGAAAAGCTCCCTGCTTTGGCACCACAACCTGAGGTGCGATCGGAAACCCTTGTTCGCACAAAACGCGTTCGCTCGCCGAAACGTCACGAAGTGGTTCTCGTTGTGCACGCTGCGGATTTGGCGCGGCCGAGTGCGGCGCTGGTATCCAGGATTGGTCGCTCGCTTTTGTTTGAGTGTGCCGTTTCGTGGCCCACAAAATATGTGAGAACGGGAGGGCGAGAGCGGCCACGGGTATCTTTTGTTGCCTTCTTGTGGGCAACATATACCACAAAACGAAATATTTATTACGTTTTAGTGAATAGGCGTTTTATGAAAACAAGGAATTTTTTTTTCGTTGAGCTTAAACGCGCTACCTGCCAGAAGATTTCGTCATGCAGTAAGTGGTCGCGCCCCGCTGGTTACGGGGTCAGCGCGGCTGAGATGAATGACGTGCGGCGAAAACCGTGCAACAGCGAACGCGTTTGCAAGCAACGGTCTCCAATCTCGGCCCTGGCCACTCGCTCCTCGTGTATCTGTGCGATAGTTTTTGCCCGTGCTGCTGTGCCAGGGCCTTGACACGCAACTGTGGAGAGGGGCAGGCACGTGCGCTGACATGGCTTCTCGTACGCAGGTCGACTTGCGCCAACGTGCTGGTGACGACTACGCAGCTAGTGCCCGCGCTGGCCAAGGTTCTCCTGTACGGCCTGGGCGGCGTGTTCCCCATCGAGAGCGTGTACAGCGCCACCAAGATCGGCAAGGAGTCGTGCTTCGAGCGCATCGTGGCCCGCTTCGGAAAGAAGTGCACCTACGTGGTCGTCGGAGACGGCAAGGACGAAGAAGCGGCCGCGAAGCAGGTGACGCATTCACATAGTCTGCTGTACATTCGGCGCCTGATATGTATTTGTTGAAAATTAAATGCTATTAACAGGAGAGCTGCTCAAAGTCGAGGCTGCGCCATCCGTCGTATATTGTTTGTTGCCACGCAGGAGCTAATAGCGCACCCTTTCCTGCCTTCGACACATTGCCACGCTCCGCCCACTATATGAACTTCAGCCCGCTGCTACATGATAATGAGAAGTCCAATGTGCGATGAAGTGTAGAGCTTATCTCGAGGTGGCGGGTTCCATCCCCGCAGCCACGGCTGCATTCCCATAGCACGAAATGCAGATAAAGAAAGAATGAAAGAAGTGCATGGCGAGGGATCACATACGGTCAGTACAGATTGATGAATGTTGATATGACTGACATAACAAATAATTCATGACATAAATAACTTCGTACTCTCGCCAGTCACAATTAACGATAAAAAGACAGCTCCGCTGTTCGGACTGTTTTCACGGCATGGAAGTGGATCGAATTTTTTTCCTTTCCGCATTATTTTACACAGACAATCAAGCACTCGTCGGACCTGCAGCGAAAGGCCAGTTGAGTGTCCGATAAAAAAATATAAAGAAAATCCTAGCGCAGCAAGGAACAAAGAGAGAGAAATAGTAATAAATGGATAAACAAAGGCGGAGCGCAATACACAAACCAGTGAAAAGGGCGTATATGTCATAAGAACTAACGTACAATTAGAGTACCAAGAACAAGCTAACGGCTACTTTCAATTACTGAAAAATAGCTATCAAATTTTAGGATCTACGCTGTGATGTATATTTATTTCAACTGTCCACGAAAAGAAGTGGTACAATCATCGATTAAAGATCAGTTAGTAGATAAAACACTTCTTAAACTACAATACGTACTTGTTTGTATCACGGTCACAGACTTCTTCAATTTGTTGCGACGCACGCTATCGCAGGCCGAGCACGAGCTTCCGTGCTGCTTTGCGAATAATGCCGACTGTTCTACAAACTTCGCACACCCGAAGCGTATGCTGGAGTATCTGTCAGGTTGTACGCCAGTGCCCATGAAATGTGCGTTAATTGCATATTTTCATCTTATCATTCTTGCCTGCCTTGAGTGACGATGCAAACTCTCTAAACGTAAGAAGAAATAGCAACAAGATCTGGGGCGCTATAATTTTTTTTCCAGAAGACATTCGTGCCTTTCGATGCGTAATTCGATACGTCTTGCATCGTCGTGCTAGAGCACTCGCATATATGTTAAACAGCAGTGTTTGTAAATAAATAGACAGCAGTATTTTTAAATAAATAAATAAATAAATAAATAAATAAATAATAAATAAATAAATAAATAAATAAATAAATAAAGGTAGACTCAGCGTTATTCCGCGAACGGTTGTACTGGGAAATACGTGAAGAGAGTCCGCTGTGTACGATCTTGTCGCTCCAGTGAAACACTTGAACATGTAATATTACGGTGCCCTGCATTTTCCACGCAGCGTGCATTTTTAATCAAGGAATGCGGACTGAGTGGGCTTTGGTGTGCTAGACTTAATGATTGTCTTCTCCGAGTGACGAGGCCCAATGAGCCCCGTTAACCTTTCTGAACAGCATTTATGTGGCCTCCCGTCTATGGTCATCTTCCTGTGTTTCTTTACTTTATTTGTCGTCTTTTCTTTATTTTGTTTTGTATTTTCTTCCCTCTCTCGCTCTATCTATCCCTGTTCGTGAAAGAGTAGGCAGGCGTTGTCTCCCACTCGATGGCAGTTGTCAGCTTGCCCCTTTCTTTCTTTCCTTTGTATCCCTCAGTGTTTATGTGCTCATGAAATAATAATAACCATAATTGATTGAGTGAGTTATTTCTGGGGTTTTACGTGCCAAACCGCGGTATGATTATGAGATACGCCGTATAATGGAGGGCTCTAGAAATTTAGACCACCTGGGATTCTTTAACGTGCACCGACATCGCACAGTACACGGGCTCAACGTTCTGCCTTCATCGAAATGCAGCCGCTGCGGCCGGGATTCGATACAGCGACTTTCGGATCCGCAGCCGAGTGAATAATAATAATAATAATAATAATAATAATAATAATAATAATAATAATAATAATAATAATAATAATAATAATAATTCGATACGTTGAACTCAATAATTCTTAATGTTAATTTCGTTTCCACTTCGTCAATTCCCCTCGCAGATGGGCTTTCCCTTCTGGCGCGTGAGCAGTCACTCGGACCTGGCGGCGCTCCATCATGCTCTCGACCTGGGCCACCTGTGAGCGGAGCGCGCTGCTCCGGACAACACCCACGGAAAGGAACACCGGGAGGGGGGGACCACCACGACCACCACATTCCGAAGCGGGACGCTGGGAAAAAGACGCGAGGGCGGAAGGCGCCCCGCTTTTCGCGCCATAGACTGACTGCACGTGTAATGGTGGACACCTCATACGACGACGTGCCGCGGCACAGTCTGGAACTGTTTCGAGTAGTCCTGTCGGCTGTCGTTTTGAATGAATTTCGTATGGATGCGCAGCCGCGCAGGGTGCGAACGTCCAGTCTCGGTGATGCGTCTCGCACTATCCCTTACCTCGAAGCAACCGCCCTAGTCCCCATTGTAGCGCCCGGGTGATGCTGCGTAGTGTGTGCAAACAAGTTCTGCTTCGCCTGTCGCGGTGCTGTGAGTGAGCGATGGGTGAGGAATGGAGTGATTGGACGAGTGACTCGAGGTGACCCAACGAAGAGTCCCTGGTTGCCGGGCACCTGCGTGTACAGAAGACACGTGCCAAAGAACTACGTCCCCGCATCGCAAGTCACCTCGGTGTTGTACACCGAGACAAATACGATATAACACCGTTGGTGTAGAATGTTCGGCTTCGTTGAAGACGCTGTATGGGCCTCATAATAACTACGCTGTTCTCGCTGCTGAAGTAGCAGTGCTGAGGTAGCAGTGCTAGTAACTTAAGTGACATAAATGACAGGTTAAGTCCCGTAGTTATCTTTTTTTGACGGAGGTTTTATATTACTCCGTATTATGCTTCAGAGAATGTGGCAAAGGTGTTTAGTACGGAGTTAAACGTAAACGAGGCCGTTACGGCCCTAAAGGAGTCGTCGGCATTTCAGTTCAGCAAAAGAGCAAAAAAAGCAGCTTATGATCAACAGCAGATAAGGAAAAGTGTGATGACGACATCGCGTCGACACCTCGTGACTATCGATTTGTTCTTAAAGGGGACCTGCAACACTTGTTGAACATAGCCAGAAAACGTTGCCAATCAGTCGTTGAGGCTCCTGAGAACACGTGAGCCGAATACTAGTACGCTGCATGCAACGGGTGATTCGCAGTTTGGCCTCAAATACAGCTTTGGTAATCGTTCCCTCTTCTTTCAACAAATGACGTCACTAGCAGCACGGACTGGGCCGCTTTGCAGTCCTCGGTCTTCTTAGAGGTAGATACATACACTTTCGTCATTTGTCGAGCTCAAAACGAACAAATAAGACATTCCAGACGATCTTTCCACGTTCATCAGATCGACCAATGCCATTTCTGCCTCAAGCGGCGCTGTAGCTTCTCCCAGTAACGTTATTTGTTGAAAGAAGGGGAGGCGCTTACCAAAGCTACATTTGAAACCTAACTGCAAATTCCGTGGTGCGTGCACCGGAACAATATTTAGATGACGTGTTCATAGCAGCTTGCTCGACTGGTCGGCATCGTTTTCTGACTGGGTTCAAAAATCGTTGCACGGTCCCCCTAAATTGGACTACACTCCTACGTATGTGTTTTTGCGCTCTCATGACATCACATTTGATCCTACTTCCGTCATGACGTCACAGTGATTCCTTCTATCAAAAAGCATTGCGCGATCGGCTTCCGCGACTCTGGGCAGGTTGCGTGTGCTGTTGCGTGGCGACACTCCGCCCCGACGCGTCATCAGACAGTGTAGCGTGCAGTGTAACTTGTGTTCCTTGTATATTCGCGATCACCATGGGAGAGAACGCGTGATAATCAATCTACGATGAACTTACTGTTGATTGTTATTATTTCAATCAGTTCTATTTCGTGTCTTATCGTTGTATTGCAGATAGCATGATTTCTATCTGAACGCCCTTTGTATGTGTGCTTGCGCGCGTGTCGACATGAGTGAGTCGGCTATCTTTTATTTTTTTATATATTTTTTTGAAGCTGTGCAGCTCATGAGGTAGGTCTGGGTTAAAATGTCAAGTGTAGGTTACGAAAGAAGCTGTCTGACCGGCTACTGATTGCTGGACGAGGAATGACATAGAGCTTCTCGCAATAATACCTAGAGGGAAATGAAACGCCACCGTCTATGTGTACGAGTTTCTTTAAGGGGCGCTGTGCCGAGATGGGAATGCTGGCATATGTCATTGCGAGGCTCCGGTACATCAGAACATTCCCATGCGCACAAAAGCGTCTGGGCGCCAGCTTTCCCTCCGTAGGTAATGGTGAAAAACCCAGTGAGGAATCGTATTGTTCCTTGTCTCAAAGGTGCTGGACAGTATAGTTGGCAATTCACGGCACGCAATGAAGCGACCACTTTCCCTTAGCTTACTCGAAGCTGGCAGCCAAATCATGTATGAATGTTTTTTAAAGAGAGAATTAGTGCAGGCTTGAGGCTCATTCTCGCGTTACGAGACAAGTTGAAATCATCCGTTTCCAAAGTGTAACTGCTGACGACATTGCTTCATACAGCTTCACATGGAGCTCCGGCTCAGCACAACTTCTTGTGTCGTCGCGGTATAAAGTTGCGGCACAATGCTGTCATGGAAACAGGTCAGCCCTTAGATGTTAAACTGCAACGAAATTTTCTAACAGTAGACAGTCTTGAAGGCACACCTTCCTTCAAATGTCCGATAGCATGAGACAGTGGTGGGATCCATGCACAGACATTTGAGGTTGTGCAGGTGTACGAAAAGTTAGCTGAATTAGTAGCGGACTGCTGAGGGCTGGCGCATCACAGTGCCAAGCGACGACTGTAGATGATGACACGAAAACAGCGTTTATTTTTTTTGCTTTCTTTTTTCGCGGATCAACTGTGCATGACTTAATTCGTCATTTCGTGCAAGTCACCGCAGATTATACGTTGTGAGGACGCGTGCTGACGAACGTGGCACGAAGGCTGGTTTTTGCTCGTGTTTATTCATAAAATAAATTGCTGACAGCTGTGACGCCACCCACTAAAATTGTAGGCGTTGACGACATAGCAATGAAGGAAAGGTAGCACAAAATAAAAACAGCTTGGTAAGTTATAGCCGGTGTTTCAGTCCTCCTGTAGTTACAACTCGTCTGAAATTTGGTTTCGTCTCAAGGAAAGTTTTCTTCTTTTTTTTTTTTCCCCTTATTGACTTTTCAGGTGAGGCAGCTAAGTTTAGTCTTACGAGTTCGTATCCACACATTAAATAACATTTGACAACATCCCAAACTTTAGTTTGTAGAAGTCACCAACTCTCGAGCCTTCGTTTCAAAAGTTAAAATGTCGAAGGCACCAAAACAGTCATATTGAAATATAACGCGTCGCCGCATGATTAACACAATGCCATGACACCGACCGCAATCAACTCTTTTATGCACGTAGCAAAACCCTTCTTGCAGACTTCGCAAGTTTGAGTTCGGCATATTAAATAAAACTGGAGTCCGCGACTTGCATATTCGCAAAAAAATGACAAATGAGCGTATTGATGAATCAACCTCAAAGCTGGTTCCGCATGGCTGCATTTAGTATAATAAGCCACCCGTCTATAAAATGATTGATTTTACTGAAAAGCTCGAAGCCAAAGAAGTAGTTGTCAAACGAAATATAGATGAAGTGACAGTAGCTGGTAAATGCTGCTGTTCTGGTAACCAAGAGAACAAATAAAATTGAGACATCTCAGTCCGACTCATTTATTTTGTGTCATCCATGCGGTGTCACCAATTTTTGTGGTGCGCTCTCGGAGCTCGAATAGACGGTGCTGCATGCTCATATTAACTGCGTTAAAGGTAACTAAACGTACCAATATGTCTACATGTTCCCTCCTATCCTGTGAAGTGCTTTCAACGAAGAGATACCTGAACATCACACAGACGTTGTAAAGGGAACACGACCTGATCTCAATAGAGGCCCGGCTGCTCATGTCGCTTTGTCCACAAAATGAATATTTGTCAGCACTGGCTATTGCCTGGGCAGTGATGTACCCGCCGAGCAACCAGTTTTAGTGAAAAGTGGCCTGCAAGACATTTAGAAGCAATCTTCGAGTGACACCACTTAAGGAGCTAATTCCCTCACGAATCGTCTGCCGCGAATAAATTCAAATCCTTTAGGCATTGCGGAGCTACTGTGGAAAGTTTGAGGGAAGTTCTACCGCCCGAGTGCGTTCAGTCTCCTTTCGTCCTGACAAGCACGCTGAAAGCTACAATAAAAAAAAAGGGGGGGGGGGAGGGGGGCGCTCAGAAAGGGACAGCTCTCGCCCTGGCCATGAACCTCTCTTTTCTTTTAAAACGCATTCGCACTTACGCAGTGACAAGTTTGCCGCAAAAGTCACTGCTAGGGAGCCTACATGACTCCCTAGCTCCCTAGTCACTGCGGGAACGTGGCGCCGCCCGACGGCATCCGCGGCAACTGCGCACGGGAATCAGAATGTAGTTTCCCCACACATTTCGTAGTGCGATATCTGCATAACATGTTCGCAGGAGCCTCACAGATTGATCAGCGGCGTTTTCTTGCTATATTCAAAATGAGTTGCAGGGGCCGAAAAGTAGCGCAAACGACAAGGAGCAGCGAAGCTGTTTTAAGTCGACCCTGTGTCGTCTCCGGCTTGGTAGCTCAAGAGGAAAATACCAGTCCGCTCTTGCCCCACAGCTACACAAGGACGACTATGCGAAAGTGCGATAAAATGTCCTTAAGTGTGACGGTATAGGCGTCACACAAAATTGCATACGTGAATGAAAACAATGAAGTTGCACAGGGCGCATGCTACGCGCGTCACGAACCGAAAGCGTCTCCGCATGTTTATTTTATCGCTCCGCGAACCTGCATCAGCAAGTAAAAAGATAGTTGGCAGCGACTACTTCAATAGCATCAGTTTATGTAGATTGGTACGGATCCCAAATTGACGAAGCATACTCTAACAGCGGACGTTAAGCGAAGAAGGCGGGAGAAAATAATTTCTTTTTAAGTATCCATAGTGTACGGTTCCCTTTAGATACGATGTGCTCGACGTGGTGCTTCTGGGGCAGGTCGTTAGCCAAGATAACCATGTGATGACGGAATTGCAAAGTAAATATGTCGGGCACTGTGAGCTGGAACGTGAAACTCGCATATGTTTGCATATGTTAGTATTTAGGTCCGTGCGCCATGTGCTGTACCAGTTGTAGACGTGGTTCAAGTCTGCCTGTAGACGAGTGACATCATAAGTATCAGTTATTTTGCGATATATGACACAATCGAAAGCAAATAAACAAATCTGTGAGGAAATGTTAGCAGGTAAGTCATGTATATATATTAAAAACAACAGATGGCCCAAAACAGAGCCATGAGGAACGCCGGACTCAATAGGGACCATGTGTGTCATTAGCAGTGACAAAATGAAGCCGAAACAGAAGAAACGCCACGAATCCAGTTTACTACTGCTAGGTCTATATTTAACACGCTTAGTATGTGTAAGAGAAGCAGATAGTTAACTTTGTCGAAGGCGTTAGAGAAGTCTAGAAATATACAGTCAGTGGGAAAACAAAAGTCAATTAAACGTGCGTATTGTCAGTAAATGAGAGCAGCTGGGTTTCACGAGATTATTTTAAGAAATTTATGTTGAAATTTAGAAAAGCAGCTATTATCTTCAAGGAAGTTAACTAGATGAGTGAAAATAACAAGCTCCATTATTTTGCATGGCATTGACATTAATGATAAGGGTCTATATAATTAAGCGTATTATGAGTAACGCCGGATTTAAAGATCGGCACAATTTTCCATATCCTTACAGTCCTCGAGTAATGAAGTAGACTGAAGCTGCAGGGCGACGATATGTTCTAGAATGATTCATCAATATTCATCGGTGTTTTGCAAAAATGTTGAGGTAATACCGTCCGCTTCACAAGACGAGCTATGCTTTAAGTTCTGAATTATTTTTTCATGCCAGCACAATAAACGATAATAGAATTCATTAATGCATTAGTTACTGAATACCAGTGCCCAGAGGCGCGTGGAACTATGCATTGGAAAGTCCTGAAGAGTTCGTCGAGAGGACGGACGGGTACTGCTGCATTAGCGGATGCCAGGGCGACGGCATATGATAGTGCTTCTGGGGATTCTGATTGTGCACCTTTCACATAAATTACATGAATGTGATCATTGTACGGTGCACTGTACGCTGTAACTGACTGAGTGAATAAAGGTAAACGTAACCAAGAGACCACTTCGAAATGAGGGCGTCCAACTATACCGCAGCGGCTTGAGCAGTCAACCTTCCGTTGTCAACACTGAACCTTAGCATTACTACTGAGGTAGCTTCAAGATTCTACCCTTCACTTAGCATAATTTAGGCATGGTGCAGCACCTGAACTACAGTTTTTAGCTGCAAGAGTCGCACTGTCTCGCTGGCCGTCGCGAGTTCTTACGGCCAGGCGCTTCGACACTGGACGCCGCTTTGCAGCACGCTAAGGCAAGAAAGGGGGCCAGCGTTTTTGTATGTGATGCTCCCATGACGTGAATGGAGCACCAAGCGCAGAAATACAGGAAGCTAAGGTTGTGATCGTAGCTGAAACAGATACAAGCATGTCTTTCCTTATAACCATAAACATCTCTTCCGACACGAGTGCTGTACGCTGCATATACATATTTAATTTGGGCTACACATAACAAGCCTCTGTTGAAAAAAAAAAAAAGAAGAAGCTTTCTCAGCCGCACAGCAGGGTGTCTTTACCAAAATTAAGAGCTCCAACCATTCGCGACAAAAGATTACGCAATCCGTTGCCAACACTGAACCTTAGCATTACTACTGGGGCAGCACAATATTATTCTTAGCATAACATTACCAACTTCGGAGGAATTGGAAGGTGCTGTGACTGAAAGAGCTTGCTCCAGCACCTTCAAAGGCAGCGCTCTCAGATTACCGGATAATTCAGCTAAGGTACACACTAATGGTGCGTCTACATCAACCCATCCGGTTGTGGCTCGCATAGACATCATAGCAGTGGAGGCTCGTAAGCGGCTAAAACTGGTAAGCTTAACTCGAGAAAGCTGCCACGTTTATTTCTGAAGACATCATAAGTCTCTCCCTACACGCACCATAGCCGAAGAGAAAAGCGCCAACTTAACGAAATAAAAAGTAGATGACTATGCCCGATAAGTAAAACCGGGACGTCCGGGAGAAAACGTACAGCGGGCCAATTACGTGCTATAGGAGGAGATGATGCCACCTGTAATTAACGTAATAACCCTACAATTACATACAGGTCGATCTTAGCGGGTCACGAGTGGCCTTGAAGGCCGCACTTTCGAATTGTCACCTCGAGATGCACAGAAATATGGGTGTGGCGCCGACAGGCACGACTGTTTGTTTTCACTTCGGATACGCGTTCGGAGATGGCAATATTCATAAGGTATATAGTTGCACAAATATAGGGAATGATTATAGCGGAACATTCGATAGTCTTTCAGAAGCGGTTGTACATCTAGCAAAAAAGAAAACAAAACAAAATAAACAGCAACGCGGGCGTGGGTGGGACGAGGTTAGCTGTCAACATCACGGAACGAATAGGAGGAACGCCATATCGTGGCACTTGGGATTACCTTTGATCACCTGGGTACCTTTGATCACCTGGGTTTATTTAATGTGAGCCGAAAGCTAAGCGCACTACTTCGCGCAGTACCAAGGCCTTACCGCAATGCGGCATGGCATACCGATTATTGTGATTTTTTTCAAACGCACCTTGAAAACACAAATCCTTTTCAAAGAGTGCAAAATATTCTCGAATGTCATTGCAATTCCCGGTGCTTCGAATTGCACCAAGTTAAATTACACGATCTCGTCGGTTGTCAGTTCTTTTAGCATGTTTTACACGAGTGGAAAGTAATGATACGAAACATCATACAGGGTTTATAGGGTCCGCAATACCTGTCGTGCGATCACGGTCGATTTGCCTGATCTTTTTTGCTTGTCTTTTCTTGACACCAATCTTCCCTGCCCATTTCGCTATCCCAAGAGTGCGAAACATCAATCAGAATTAACCCTACAAAGCCAAGGTTAGTTTCGCGCTTTGATACAGAGTTGCGCGTCTTGACATACGGTCTTCAGCGAGGCCGAGACATCACGGACATCATTATGCCGCGCATACATAAAACAAAGGCAACGGAGATCATAACTCTCGGCATTGTTCCTCCACAAAGCGACCGAGACTTCAAGGAATGAGGGCCACACAAAAATAAAAATGAAGAAAGAACAAGCGAACGAGCGCATTACAAGAAAGAAAGCAAATTGCTCCAAGACTGGCATGTAACACCTTCTGAGTGGAAGAAAGAAAGGGCGACTGAAAAAAGAATGCAAAGAGAGTCAAAGGCCGCACGCATGACTAGCCGTCAAAAGTGCGCAGGCCCGCGCAACGCGCTATCGCGTGCCGTCCGGTGCTAAGCCTTGAACCACGAGCAGCTGGCTTGCCGGCGAAGAACTGGTTTCGGCAGTGAACCCACTTTCGCTTTACCGGCGGACGGACAGCATATGGGTCTTTTCCTTCCTCGCTTTTGTACAGCGCGCGAAGGAGAGCCCCAAGTGACCCCGAGTTAAGTGATTAGGGCGAAGGCAGTGATCCCTCCATTAACGCCGCCCCAGCCTACCCGATTCCCTGGGTTGTGCGGCCGAGCCCGGGGCTTGACACTAGCTGGACTGAAAGGGCTGGCGGGCCAATGATGCATAGAGGTGCAGCAGCGGTGCAATTCTCGCTGGCATCGATTCCGCCACGGTAGACCTTGGCAACAGAACCGTGCCGGTCAAGGCGGTCCTGCACTCATTTCTTATCATTCGCACGCCTCATACGGCGACAATGATGATAATGCTAGTTTCCTGTTGCACTTCCTGCAGTCCTTATTGCCGAGAGTATCCTTAAAGGAGTACAGACATGACTTTGAGGCAGCGCAAAAGTGTCGTTTTTCCTTTTCTTGGCATGCATGGCTAAGGCTCCATACATATTGAATCGAGGAAACACGAACAAGGTATTCTAATTTGATTTTAAATATTTGTCCACCCAGCATGTGCAAGCGAGCATCAACGCCATGGACACCACCATGAAGTGAACACAGTTGCCTAAAGATCGCCGTAATTGCTGCCGGAGTCACTAGACAACAACGAAATTGTCGTTTTCGGCGTGCATCACCTGCAACTGACAGCCCCCAACGGTTTTTCCGGCTCCATCACGTGTTGCTTTCCCTGCGCGACGTAGACCTACGTCCGACTTCGTTTGCACGTTACCATGAGACCGCTCCCTAGAAATCGAAACATAAAGAGGGCCATCAAGGTAACCGTACTAAAGATAGATTAATTGCGTTCTGAGGCACCAGGATACTCGTTTTAATGCCCCCAACACCAGTGCTTTCATTCAAAGTGACAATACAAAAATGTCTAAAATTTCGCGTCAGTACTCCTTTAAACACAGTCCTGACAAGACAATCGTTGGTCATGAAGGGTAACAGAGTGGATACATAAAGAAGGCAAGCATAGAAAATGGCTGCTGTTACCTGTGTTGCGCGTTTTTTTAAATGCGAAGCATTTCTTGGCGAACTTGCGCTGCAACTTTGACCGCATCTATCTGTCTAGCCGCCTGTGTCTTGTTGATGTCTTGGACGTCTCGTTCGGCTGATATACCAGAATACTCGCATGGTAGGGTACAAATGCATACGAACACGGCATACGAACACCACTAATGCATACGAACACCACTAACGTGATGTGCTCGTCACGTACGTCACGACTAACAATACTGCACTCATGTGTGGTTCACACCCGTAGTGCTCGGCCTGCGGTATGCGGGTATGCGCCAAAAGTGTTTGAATTTTATACAGCCTACGTCATTCAAGTAGCAACTAAAGTAGACATGTAACCTCTCGCGTATGAAATATAAACATAACAAGCACAGACGAAACCTACCAAGCAGAAATATGGCGGGGGTGGGGCATCGAACCTGGGTCCCTGAGGTGCTAAGCAAGCAGGTCGCTGAGGTGACCAAGCAGTTTTATCTGATGGCGTCCAAAGGTGCACTTGGACGATTTAAGCTGGAGGTCAGCCCGTCGAAATACGTCAAGAATGGCCGAAAGACGAGGTAGGTGACAATGTGCTATATGTGCACCCTCTCTCTCTTTCCTCTTTCCTCTTTCCTTTCACCTTTCAATCTCCCCCGTCCCCGTCCCCTCGTGCAGGGTAGCATACCGGTTGTCTTAACATCCCTGCCTTACCCTCTCTACTATTTCCTTCCTAGGCTACGGCGGCTTCTCCCACACGGTATATATAATAAGCAATTACACCGGCAATTGTGACGATGGTGCTTGTGTAATGTGAATTCCACTTCTAACGTGTGTTAAGCGCTATCATAGCAATGCAATAAATAATACACTCGGCATGGGTTCTGTCCGAGTTAGCTCGACCCTGTAGGAACACGTCAACAAACGACGCTTATGATACGCACATCAGCGCACCGTATAGCGTGCATCTTATTACCTCCACAAAAGAAAGGTCTGTGCTATCCACGGACACGATCGCCAATGTTACGTCGTAGCGTGAGCTACTTTTCTGTCGCCATCGTGCTGTCGGCGTTCCTGCTTAGCGCCCGTTAAGCATACACCCACTTGTGCTGTGCGTACAAGGACCTTAATGCTACGCTCAAGACTTGGCTTAATGTGAAACAATTCGTCGTAGGCAGTTTCATCACTGACTGCTTCGCATGACACCGATTACCACAATGCGAAGGATCCGCAGGAATTTTCTTGAACTTCTGAAAATCCTTAACCTCCAGTTAAAACACCTTCATATTACAATTTCTAACTTAACACCGCAATTAGTGCAGAAGAAAGGCGAACGATATGGATTTTTCATGCGTCTCACAGGAATGTGCCATACCTCCGCTAATAAGACCTTAAGATTTTGTCGTGGATCACGTACTGAAAAATATCAGGGCAGCACTGGAAAATAAACCAAGTGGAGACAGCTTCCCATTGTTTCACACCCACTCGGGAAAAGGGCCGTTTCGCCTTCCATCTGTACTGCTGATGATAGGGTGCTTATGACAACATTAAGCACAAGCATATTCGCAGCACAGTTTCTCACGCAGTTGGCACACTTAACCACGCAACCATACAGTGTATAGTTGTGCACACAGATGGTTGCGTTAGCGACGCCATAGAGCAAAGCGAGCCTTCGCTGCCAGCTTACCGACGCATCAAAAGAAAACAGAAGCGGTAGTGTCTTCAGCGCCGGCTCGGTGGTTCCAAGAACAAGAAGGACGCGCCAAGGCACTCACCGCTTTTTGTGGCGCACCGGCTGGCACGCGGCAGCATCCGCGCATGCATATTCAACAGCGACACCCACAGCTACCGCACACTCCCGGTGGTACGTACAGAGAAGAGGAAAGAAGCAGAAACGAGGTCCCCAACACGAGACGATTCACCTGGGCATCGAGTCTTGACACTCCTCGCAGGATAATGTGCCCACGTGCCTTACTAACTCGCTGCAGTGTTATCAAAGTTGGGCACAAAAAACGACGCACGCTTTGGTAGCAATGTGCGATGGAATCTATCGCTCTAGTGTGACAGCCTGTAGTTTTAGCGTTAAGAAGAAACTTCCCTGCTTTCTCAATGCAAGCTACAACTCTGCATCAGGTAATCTGTCGTTGGTTCAGTGAGAGGCTCGCCAATGTTATCGCAACGAACTGCGGCCTAGAGTATACACTGGATGATGACTGTGTCTGTATGCGCCTGTGCGTGCGCGTTGCGAGCTTTCCCCTTCTACTCACTTTCCCCTGTGGAGGGTAGCTGACCGGGTTCAGCATGACTAAGATCCCTGCCTTTCCGTTATGTTTTGTTCTCTCTCTCTCTCGTAGATGTGATTCCCTTAAGTATTCCGTTGAGCTGCTTGCAACGCACTTGTGACAATTTCTTGCTCTTTCTTAATGAGCCCATTCATTCAACGCAACCGAACTATAGACATTATTACAATGTGCGTCTTCGTGGCACAAGAAGACCTAATGAATACGTCCAGCAGATTGTAATACATAAGAGAAAAAGTCATAGCCCCAGAGATCCGAGGGCGTGCAGCAAGAAGTCCTTCTTCTGAACGACGTTCTATAATATGGAGTGGACAATACGCAACCTTTCTTTTTTCACGTTTTGCTTCTGAACGTCCAAGCACCTTACATGACAAGTCAGACAACCTTTGTTGAGGCAATACTTCACATGAATTTCCTTTGCAGTGTTGCGACTCGCGTTATGACAGAGTGCGTCAACATGCAGACGCG
Source organism: Hyalomma asiaticum (assembly GCA_013339685.2). Classification (NCBI taxonomy): domain Eukaryota; kingdom Metazoa; phylum Arthropoda; class Arachnida; order Ixodida; family Ixodidae; genus Hyalomma; species Hyalomma asiaticum. Next base: position 5,865,835 of record CM023489.1, on the reverse strand, counting down.
AAAGGCTTGTTGGCCACGAGAAGTCAATCAAGCGATGCTGCAAGGGTGCGAATACGGACACTTCCTCGTTAAAAAATAGAAACATTCGAACATGGCAGTAATGTGCATAATGTACTGACTATTCCTTCGTCATTTTCGCTTTGCAGGGACCATACGTGGAATCTCTGTACAGCGCGTTCAGGTACAAGTTAATGGAAGTGATGGCGTATCCTTGGCAGCATCGGCTGGCGTGAATAATGTCGCTAATGCGTGAAGCACGAGCGAGTGCCGCTTGCTAATAAGGTCGTAAGTAGGAGGAGGCGACAATATAAGCCGGAAAGAAGAGCCTAGGACAGGCGCTAATCATTGCTCACGCGCCTATTCCACGCCGAACAGTCAGGGTCGTCTGAAGGCTCTTCACCTTGCAGTCACGCTGAAAGCGCCATACGCATATTCTTTGGCATTGGAGCGTATCGTCTTTCTCAATTCCATCAATCAAAGAAGGTAGTCGGCTGTTTTATGGCAATTTGCACTCGCGCGCAGTGACGTCTTTAATAACACGTGTTGTCATGCGCACCTACTTCTACCGCAATTAATTCTATCGCTCATTCATCTATCGTGACGTGAGAATGAATGAATAAATAAATAAATAAATAAATAAATAAATAAATAAATAAATAAATAAATAAATAAATACGCAGCTTTCTTGGCAGACACGGCTCCTAACACGAAGCACTCATAGCAACAATCAAGAGCAACCGCAGAATACAGCAGACCCGCAGTCACAGAAATATCGTGACTGAACACAACAGCACAAACAGCGCATGAATGACAAGCAATGGTTTTCATGATACTAGCTAACTAGCTGAATATCACGGCTATACTAGACCACCGCAGCGGCCAGGATCGAACTCGTATCCTTCGGGCCAGCAGTCAAGCACCACAACCACTAGGTTGCCGCAGCGGATGATGTGCACCTCCAGGAAACTCTAGCCTCCAGGCTATGGCTCTATTTAGAAAAAAAAATTTTAGCGCTGTAAACGCAGTTTCATGCCCAACGTTTTGTCTTTAAAAGCAACGACATATAAGCCGGATGATCGACTTTCCTTTGCACTTGTGGCGACTTGGATTCAAGGATAAAATTGTTACCACAACTTTCACGATATACCTTGCACGGTTGCAGTAATTTAAGCTGGCATAGCACTGAAGGCAATAGCTCAAAAAAAAAAAAAAAAGAAAGTGGCTGATCCCTCTGCCGAAGGAATCGGTATAACACGAAAGTGAAATGTGTATTCGCATAAGCAGTTGAATGTTTACTGTTACATCGAGGTGAACTTGCCCATTTCTGTCGGTATTTCGCTCGACTGTTTGACGTGGGTGAACCCACGTGCACGCATCGCCTCCATAACATCAGGGACCAACCCCTTGTGATAACGGAAGTAGTTTACGCAATAACTGGACAGAGTCGATAGTAAATGCCGCGCTACAAAGGTATCGATCATATTTACTTGTGCCACATTGACCCGTCAACGCCGTTGCCGTGCTTGGGCACCTAAGGCAGCAGTTTTCTTGTTCCCATCACGCTGGAAGAGTGGACGGCAGGGAAACGCTACCCACGAGAAAAGGTGACCGGTGCTCTACCACTGCTATATCGGCATTTGCGCACATACGCTCGAAGCTGTACGAACGCGGCTATGTTCTTTGTATGTGTATGTGTGTGTAAGTGGGGGGGGGGGGGGGGTTCTGTTGAGAAAAGGACGCTAATTTCTGCAGCCCATGTCGGGAGTAGTCCCTAGATATCTTTTTCCGTTTATCTAGGGACTTTAGTCGGGAGCACGACTATGCGTCCGTGGGGGTAGGGTAAAAGGACTGAAAGATAGAAAGGAGAGGCCGTAGTGGAGGGCTCCGGAAATTTTAACCACCTGGAGTTCTTTAACGTGCAATGACAACGTACAGTACATGGGCCCCTGGCATATTCGCCGCCATCGAGTATTATTTATTTATTTATTTATTCAATACTGTGGGCCTTTTCAGGCCTATACAGGAGAGGGCATACAAAATACAGAGGGCTTCATTTCAAGAAAAAGAAGAAAGAGCGAAAATGTGGAATACACAGCAACCATATCGGTGACAACAAAAATCAGTGAATGATCTGTGCAAAAAAGGAAACATAGCGTACAGGTTCAAAACAAATAAGGAAAGGACAATGAGAAAGTTATATCCTATGAACACAACAGCATGAAAGGCACCTAGAAAAAAAAGCTGTTCAAGATGTGTAACCATGTGCGAGTACAGGGGCGGCACATTGTTTTTGTCTTTATTTGAACCAAAACCAGTAAACCTATTGAAATGTCTCTAAATGGGATTCCACTAGCGACAAAAATGAATCTAGTGATTGTGCACTGACGACGTCGTCCGGCAGGTCCTTCCATATCTCTTTATGTTCTTTCTTATCACTCTTCTTTCCGATACACGCGCGGCTCCACACGCGTGCATCGAGACGGGCTTTGGAACGCACCTGGAATGCTGCCGCCGGCCAGGAGAAGCGAAGTAAAGCTTCAGTGATTCACTTCGCCTCTCCCTGGTGGCGGCACCGTTCCAAACAATGTGTGCCAGGATGCGCACCCGTTGAGCCGGACGAGAGTGTCGAAGAACGAGCGAAGCGAGAGAAGAGGGAATATAAGGCACGTTCGTAAAGCTTTGAGCATGAGCGGCGTTAGCGCAATAGTACAGCACGAGCCACCTTTCAGCGTGGAGGGGGGACCATGAGTTCGATTCCCAGCGCATCGACGGAAGTTCTTCGAAGTGTTATTTTTTTCATACGTCACATCCGTTACGGTAGTGACGTATAGGGCAGTGTTGGATCCCGACATAAAACGCTTCCATGTTAAAAATAATAACAATGATGTGCCACTTCTATTGCGTATATTTGCTGCGTACGACGCAGGCTGGTTAAGAAAATGAAAAAGGTACTTCCGCAAGAAATGTAAGAGGCAAGCAGGGAATAAAATGGGCTCGCATTCTGCAGTTACTTGTGGGGCAAGGGTGGTTTCGAGCAATGTGCAACTGACTTGCTTTTTCTACCGGGACACCTGGCAGCGACCAGACATATATTGCGATGTAACGCTTTGTTGTAGGTACACAGAAAGTTACGGTTGGAGCGGAAGCATTGTGCTGACACCATATGCGACGTATTTTACTGTTTGCCGAATGAAAGTTTTTCATTCTGTCTGAATTTCTTAGGTACTTCAGCGGGGAGGATAATAGCTACACCCTGCGCTTAATGGAGTCACACAAGCCTTTCAACGAACGTCCTCGGCGTTCCTCGCAGCTCACTTCATGGCAGGTCATTAAGCAGTTCTTCGACACTTGTTTAGCTTTCATGGTGTGCGCGCGTGCCTGCCTGCGCGCTCGCATTTGTTTGTATGTGTTTCTTCTTTCTTTGTAATCTCTGTGGGTGCGATACTCAATTAAGATGAGAAAGGAACGGTATGACGGAAAATTATGATGCAACTAACCTTGTTTGAAATTGACCTTCAAGACGCGCATGAAGTAAGAAGTTTGTTTGCCTCCACCTTACGACTAAACAGTGTTCTGGTGGGAGTCGTAAGACAATGTATTAAAAAAGAAAAACTGGTTTTTGATTGCCTTAGGCCATATCTTGGGTATGCAGGATGTTGTTGAGCCCCGTAAAGAAACCTTTCCTCTTCTAGACCTAATCTTATGCCTATCCTTAGCCATATAAAATTTCGTCTTTCTTTATTTTTGTAGTCATTGTTAAATTTAAGCTGAGTTAAGTCTATCAAGGACGGAGATGTGAAGAAAAAGAGAAAGGTGGATTCAACAGTACAAGAACGCAAGAATATCACCACTTCCTACATCTCCTATTAAAATACAAAATACATAAAAACACAATCATGCAATAATATTTTCACAAAAACAGAACAAAACTTTAGCGTGACTCCTCTGTCGCAAGCACCAATGACCGGCGCAGATGTGGGGGCTTATCAAAGCAGTGCTTCTAAGCCACCATAGGATAAGAGATTGTTAGCAAAACCACACATATCTTTTCTTGCACTATATAAGCCCCCTCACTCTTCTTCTCTCTGTCCTTCTTTCTTTCCCTCTCAGTTTCTCTTTTTCTCCATCGTAGCAAGATGTGTTATAATTGCAGGTACAACGAAATCATATGGTTGCCATAACTGCATGTTCTGCGAGCGTGGGTGCATAGCCTTTTTTTCTTCTTTTTATTCTTTTCTTTTGAGCGGTTATGATACTTGCCTTTCGGACCATGGATACCGTGGCTCCAGTCCCGCCAATAAATTTTATTTCTCTTTCTTTTTCTTGTAGTGGGTCGAGGGCAAGCGCAGGTGCGGACGACGGAATGATATTCATAGCGAAGTTGTAGCAGCTAGTTTACACTGGCGATGAAGCATCGAATCACAACACTGTGGAAGTTGCCCTCGTACATACCGAATATAGGTGTGGAAGTTCCACACATCCCAAACAGCTGGTGTAAAACAAAAGGCGCGAAGGCCGGGAAAGGAACAACACGGCCATATATGTGTTTAAGCCTCTTCTGACCAACAGGAACGAAAATGGGTACGCCGCCCGAGCTTCTACGCTTACGAGACAGGTGAAAGACACGACCAACGACCGAGCAACTCTTTGGAGCGAGTTGTATAACACGTGTTTTGTAACATTCGCAAAAGCCGTTGAATGTTACTTTAAATTCCCATAGCCTCCGCACGCTCGGTAAAGGCCACCGGTTGGCAACGAAGAGCAGCTGCTAAGAGCCACGCATCTTTCGTCATTCCATGTCACAATAAGGTCGCTTCTCTCGACGGAGGTCGCGCGACCTTCCGTTGCCGCAGTCGTGCGTCCCGACGACGAAAAGTCGGAGGCGTCTTCGCTGCAGTGGGCGTCATGAAGCTGATTCTGGCTCACCGTCGAGGTCTCGCCGAAGTCGTCGAAGAAACCACGAGCACTCTCGTGTCCTCCTTTCACTATGCCAGGCAAGGCCGTCACCAGGGAAGATGGCGGGGTAGGGGAGTTGGCCGTGCTTGTTTACTCTCCGAAGAAGCGTTAGACAAAGAGGAAGGAGATGCCGTCGCATCAAACTCTTACGGAACAGGCCACCGCCCCTTCCCGCTGCCAAACCGCGTCGCTCTTCTCGGCTGTACGGCGCGCGCATTGAGCCGGTTGTTGCCACCACCCGACCTGTGAAGGTTATACACGAAACTCAGCTGCTGAATAAACATTTCATCGTATACGAACAGCTACAGTTTACCACGAGCTGTGGCCGCTTCCAACCGAAGGTTGCTAGCGGTGACGTGTTTGTACGCGTATACATTATGTGTGCCTATACGCGCATGTCCGTGCGTGTGCGCGCGTTAACGCCTCCGGAAGTTCGCCGATTCCAGGAAGTACCTTTCTTGTGGGTCAAATGCGGAGTCAACACGCTCTGCCGGGTTTTAAAAAAAGAAAAAGAAAACGTTAGACTGTGAAGAAGAGTCTGAAAGGACAATTTAAAGGACGAGAGGTTGTAAAGAAATGGATCACGCCCTGTCAATGTGGAGCTTCGGAAGAAGGCTCTGCGTGTATCACCGGCAGCGGGGGCCTAACGTTATGTACTGAACGTATAACGCGCAAGAATGTTGCGGCACACATCTACAGGGTGTTTCAGCAGCGGTGTTTTAGTGCACGGTAAGCACGGCAATACCGTCATACCCTTGTGGTCGGCATGCGGCTATTTCAGTATCAACCACTGTAATCATCTCATCACGTTACCGTACGCATCAAGCAACTCGCGTAGTCATGCGGACTAAGAAACCCGTGTCCCGGCCATGACGGCACAGCACTAACGCGGTTACTCTATACGGTAAACCACCACTGCTAAACCACCGCAATGCCAACGTTAATGTCACACGCTTGCGTCTGCGTCAAATTAGGTCAAAGCAGGTGGCGAAGCGCACGGCAATGTGCACGAATGTAATTTTTGAGAAACTAGGATATATTTTCTTTCCCTCGCACGCGCACCAAGTGGAACCCGACTGCCGCCACGCTCGCGATTTAAACTCACGGCCCTCGGCCACAGTGAGACAAAGCAAGCGCTTGATTTATTTATGGGGCTTAATGTCCCAGAACCACGATATGATTGTGAGAGACGCCGTATAGTGGAGGTCTCCGGAAATTTCGACCACGTGGGTTCTTTAACGCGCACTGACATCGCACAGTACACGGGACTCAACATTTTGCCTCCATCGACTTGCAGCCGCGCCGCGGCCAGGATTCGATCCCGCGATCTTCGTATCAGCAGCCGAGTTGCATAACCACTAGACAGACCACCGTGGCCAGGCATCAGTTCGTGCACAGTTGTACAGAGTCTGTACATATAGGCTCCCAACAGCACGTGCGTTGGGCAGCGCACACTTTGAATAGGACTCGTGCCAACTTTTCATCCCCGCTTTACACAAGTGCGATGTCAAGGATCACCGACTGCTTCGACAAGACGCTGCCGATGCTCTGAGGCACTTTCCTCGAGACAGGGCGGTGTGTGTGTGTGTGTGTGTGTGTGTGTGTGTGTGTGTGTGTGTGTGTGTGTGTGTGTGTGTGTGTGTGTGTGTGTGTGTGTACACGCAGCGACGACCCAAGCAGGACCTCTCGGTATCTGTGATCTTATGAAACACGCATATTCCGCGACACAAGCAAAGCGCGAAACGAGTTTTGCAATATCGCTGCCTCTGCAGCACGAGCGCTGGTGCGAAGTTTCTTCTCACTTTGCCCAGTTGCGCGCTGTTACGTTCAACGGGTGAAAGACTACTGCCTAGACTTCGCTGACGCGGCGGAGCGATAGATATAATTTCTGGAGTTAATCGTGCCAAAACCACGGTATGATTATGAGGCAGGCCGCAGGGCGTCCGGTTAATTTTGACCACGTGACTATTCTTTTTTTTTTAAGCGTGCACGTTAATTTAAGTACACGGGTGTTCTTCCATTTGGCCCCATGACACGTACTGCGAAGAATTCAATGTCTCAAATTCTGAAATGCGCAGCGCTTGGAACTGCCCCATTGCGAAAGGCGTAGCTTAGAAATGAGGGTAAGCCTCGCACCGTCTACGTATATTTAAGTATACGCCATGCTTGTTCAAACTTGACGGGAATGGCGGTCCAATATTGCAACGCGAAAAAAGGCGCAAGAGCTATGTACGCAAAGACGAAGACAAGCTCGACCCAAGTCGCGTTGATAGGGGAGGCGTGTCTCCAGCCCTTGAACTCTGAGCAATCCTTGGATGCGCCGCCGGGTGAGAGGTCGGAAAAACCGGCTCTAATTTGATTGGTTTCCAGCGTGCCTCCTCGATAATGTCGGCCTAATGCCGTTTAGCTAAGCTTAGTTCAAGAAGCCGAGGTCAGTGTCATACAGCGACATTATCCTACAGGAGACGCGGATGGCGCCGGGTGGGACCTGTAAATTGCAGATTAAGCAGATTATTCCATTTTGTACGGTGACTTTACTGCATCTGTTGTCTACTTAACATTCAGAATGTGATTGTCAGGAAAACCGTGTACACGGAAAAGCCCATTACGGATCGTACGAAGTTTACAACCGTGCGAATTAATCGTACGAATTTTATAATATGACCAGCAATACCATGCCCCTTTCTGCAGCGATAGACCTCTCTCTCTCCATTTCCTTCTCTGTTTCATATTGATAGGGGAGTGGAAGATGATGGCGCAAAAGTACGACGACGACTATTCTGTGGCTCTTGAACAGCAGAACAAGACGACATGGCGTTTTGTTATCACATACAAGTTGACGCGACGTCAAGACATCGAAGCGCAACAGCAACAAAGGTAAAAACACCCTCGTGGAGTTTCGGAATGCCACTACCACATGCCAATGACGAAGGTGGCGCAGCGTTAAATGCCTTTCTGGGTAGTGTATGCAACCTCGCAATTTTTCTCAAGAGGTGCTCTCAAATGTTCTTTTTTGAGGTCTTTTCAGCAAAATGCCTTTTTGTTTAAGCCACCGGGAAATAAAACCTATAGGTTTGCATCAGCTGACGAATAGCAGTACCGGTAATTTTTTTTTGCACCACCACTTCGTGCAACGAAGCCTAATGACTACAGTAGTTCAATTTGCCACCAGAGGCGAGAAAATAATTCTGTATTTGTTGTTAAAAAAAAAAACAACAACCTACCATGGTTAGAGGCTCTGGACTCATTTCTAGCGCGTGATGGGCGTTCGCTAATTTGTTGACTACAGACAACATGGAAGCTGCAGATATCTACGGCTGCCCCTAAATCTCGTCTTTTGCTTTGCGAGTTTAGACAAGGACAGTGCAGAGGAAACGGAGCACCCGCGTGCGCATGCAAAGTTATACCACAATGAGGCAGCTCCGTCTGGATACGTGCTGCTACACACCACATACACAGCGACTACCGAGAGCGCAGATGCGAGTTCAGCGCCCCGTCGTTGTCAGAGAGCTCCGGTAATTCGGTGACACGTTCAGCGAGCCAGGTTCCTCGTAAAGCACACGTTGCGCCACTGGGCAGAGCGAAACCAGAGGAGCGTTGCGTCGCAGCGGATGAAAGGATACTGACGGTGGTTGATGCCATTTCTCCCTCCGGAATTTTCGCTTTTTTTTTTTTTTTTTTCACGCGCCGTTTGCCGAGGCATACGGGACCAAGTCGACGTTTGCCGAGCACACACGAAGGTGATGAAGGCGTGTCTGGCAACGCACTCGAGTCCTTGAACCCAGGGCCTTGGCCGGTTCTCGGCGGGGCGGGGATGGATGGGCGCGTGACGACGCGAGAGGAGGCACCTGGGGACGCCAAAAAAGCGCCTCGCGCGCTTCGCCGCGTCGGGGCAAACACTTTCTCCCGCGCGCGACCGGCAGAGGCCGCGGGAACGGCGTCGACGATCATCCATTCTCGCCGCTGATCATCGTTGCCGCCGGAAGGAGGTGAAAAGACGCACCACGCTCGACGCCTGCAGCCGACCGACGAAGAGGTGACCCTGCTCTACTGCGCTACATCGGCTGGGTAAGTAGCTGCTTTGCACGGTTTACATATTTGGGCACCAGCAACAAACTTTATAAGGACGCTAAGATTAACTAAGATTTCCTCGTTTTAGCAATCTGCCCTTTCACAACACCAGAAGTGCCAACCTCATAGCGAGTTGACGCTTGGGAAGCGAGAAAAAGAAACGCAGGTGGCGACGCCACTTTGAAGTTCGTGTATTAATAGTCATGACGTCATAGGTTTTGACGGCGTCTATTAGGGCCTACGTCGTTCTTAATCAGTAAGAGCGACATACATTGTCAAAAAAAAAAAAAAAGGGGGGGGGGGGGGCGAAGAGTTAACGTGGCAAGTCCCCAAAAATTATGTCGTGCTGATGTGGCGTAGATACGAAAAAGAACTTTGATACCTGTGACGACATGCTGCCTCCTCGAGAGAAAATTTCGAAGACAATTTTAAAAATAAAACAATAAATGCTGAGGCAGAACAGCGCAACCTACAGGACAGAGAAAGAGACACGAGACAGCGCAGAGCATTGACATCGAATTTTTGTTCTGCCAAAGATATGACGGCGAAATTAACGCGAGTAACATAGTTTTCAACGAACAATTAATCAATGTGAACTGGCAGAAGCTGGCAATTTGTCGATTTCAACTGCATCCTAATACGACAAGTAGAAAAGGGAAATTCTACATACGTTTTATTCAAGAGTTTAAAAGTAGGCGTGCTTTTAAAACTTTCGCCTCATGTTATGCTATTTTGTCCAAATCGCTTGTCAAGAAAAGCAAAGGTTCGACGTCCTTGCGCCTTGAGTCTCTAATTACCCATAACAGGTTTTCTTAAAATACCATTAGCGTCAATGAGTTACAAAACAGTTCTATAGCGTTCGTTCAGAAGAACCGGCTCCAACAAATCCACAGAACTTTTGTTTCGGCTTGCGTCTTTCTTGTTACTTTGTTTGCTCTGCGACTGACCAGTCCCATGACGTCTGTTTTAATCCTGTAAAATGACCGAAGCGGTCACTGGTGACGCCATTTTAGTCCAAACAAGTGTGAAAATATGAAAGAATTGTATATATTTACAATACAAAATTCACGTAGCTTAGCTTTAGTTTGTTCTGGGGCATGCAATAACAAGAAGCTCACCTTTAGAAAAAAGCGACAAAACACACTTGCTCGATACTGTCGCAACATGCAGCTTTTACGTTGAAGACCATCTTACATTTACAGCTCACGCTTCAGTGCTCCTAAGTGGGCACTCAAGACTAGTGTACCTTTCGCAATGACAAAAAAAGAAAAAAAGAAAAAGAAAAGCTGCGCCAGCGTTTGTCGTTAACAACAACACATCGCCACACCTAATATTTTGCAACTCTTGTTTACTCCATACACACACAAGAAAACATGCTTTGATATGCATCAAGGACCACGTGTTTCGTAACTACAAAAAGGTTTCCACCATGAACAAGGGCCTTCTGCGTACCGTGAGGACTATGACGAAGACAGCGTACTATATGAGAATGAGTTTCGGCACGCGTCACTTCCAAAGCCTCGTCGCGCGCTCTGTGTGGTCTTCAGTGGCGAGCTTTCGCGCAACAGTCAAGAGACGGACACAGTTAACTCGAGAGATTATCGGTGCTCACTGAATAAAGATGGGCGACCCTCGACTGCGCTATCAAATCAAGAATTTGCTTGCGTCGCCGGGTGTTAGGGCGAAATTGTTTACACGGTGACGCGTGCGAGACAACGGGACAGGTGCTATATGATGTGTCATTCTTGCCCCAACTTCTTCTGCTTTGGCTCAGTCTTTTTCATTATGCATATATTCATATTTCACAGCAATAAGTTTCAGGTGGAAGTCAGCGCTTATTACCCCTGCCTGTCGTTGTTTATTTTATTTTTATTATTTTTTTAGATTAGTATGTGCGCTGTCAGAATTTTCAGAAGTGGTCGAGAGACGGATTATAACAGCACTTTGAACTTTGCAGAGGAACAGGAATTTTATAGGCCTTTTATTTATAGAAGCGCGCGTTGTAGAGGACTTCACATTACCTTCGGCAAGCTAGGATTCCATAATGTGCACCTAAATACCAGTCCATGACTGTTATTGAATTTCGTATCCATTGAAATGCGGCTGCCGAAATCTAGCCCGATACCTCTTTGCATCATAGCGAAAGTGTCACTCATTCATCTCATAGACAAACTTTGTGCCCAGCAATCGACCACAGGAAGACCGGTAATTCCGACATCACTGTATCCGAGCTCTTTCAACAATCGCGTTATTGCCAAATTTGACAAATAACATAGCTTGGTCGATTCACATATCAACCGCTTCACAGGCGCAGCTGCTTGACGTGTAAGGGCAGCTTAGGGTAAGAAATCATTCGACCTCAGTTACCATAAGTCCCGTATTCAAGAACCTACCTCATCCTTATCACTTGTTCTTATTATTCTCTCTTTGCCCTTATCATGTTTAATGAACAAATAAGTCGAGTATCTACAAACGTGCCTTTGATAGTCTTTCAGACTAATTATCATTTTAGTGCTCTTAATGCGTCTTAATGGGACAGGGGTGATGAGGACAAGGTAGGCTTGTGAATACAAGCCTTACACTCCCAGCATTCCTCCGAGGTCGCTTACCCAAGAGCGAAACACGTGCGGTGGGCGTCCCTTAAAAGAACAAAACAAAAGTTATAAAGGAAATAAAAAGCGTTCCTGGTCGTTTTTTCTTCTTTACAGTGAAGATACCGAATGCAATAGGAGAAGGGAGCGGAAGGGGGGCGAGGGATGCGCATTGCACGATACACGGAAGGGCAGTCGTCAGCGCCGCCAAGCCGCACAAGCTGGCTTCGACGGCGGTGCACGAAGTTGCCGACACGCATGGATGGATTCCGGTTCCTACCTCGATCTAGCCTCCTGCTGCCTTTCACACACCAGTATGCGTGCTCTACTTTATACGAGCGACTTTTTCTGCATTTTGATTATATGCCGGGAGTTGCTGCCATCCGGAGCACATGGATTCGCGATAATGAAATGTTTTCTTTATTTCTTTTTCCACAAGTACCTTTTCTTGTCTTTGAGAACAACCCTTGTTTAGAAATGTTGCACGTCACATGTAAATGTGCTAAATCATTGGAATAATATTACAATGACCATTCTGCGGCCGATACGTCGACGATATTTTTACAAGTCGTTTTAAGTGTCATCGCGTAGAAGGAATTCAAGTCATCTGCGCATCCTGAATTCCATGTGTTAGGCCAAGAGAGAGAGAGGAGAATTGTGCGGAAGGCAGGGAGGTTAACCCGTGAAGATAAGAACGCCCAAATCCCTACAGCTGAAGCAAAGCGATCTGAATTGCCCTACCTATACCTTTCAGTTTTAAAGACTGGACCTTGCAAACACATCGGGCAGCTTGGTGCTGAACGCGCGTACGCAGAAATTTCATGTGTTCTAAGTGCTTTTACTGCCCCGCCACAGTGGTCTAGTGGCTATAGTACCCGGCTGCTGATCCGATGGTCGATGGGATCGAATCCCGGCCGCGGCGGCTGCATTTCGATGGAGGCGAAATGTTGAGGCCCGTGTGCTGTGCGATGGCGGTGCAGGTTAAAGAACCGCAGGTGGTCGAAATTTCCGGAGCCCTCCACTACGGCGTCTCTCACAATCATAGCATGGTTTTGGGACGTTAAACCCCAGAAATCCAATCCAACTACCTTTACTAACTTTTTTGCCGTTAATCATTTGCTGCGTAGGGCAGCTTCAAGACACCATATTTCCATTTTTTATTCATCTTTCCCGCTCCCTCTGCATTGTTTGCATGTCGCACAATGTGAAGTCTAAAACGCTACGAGACGAAAACTAGAAGCTGAGAGAGAGAGAGAGAGAGAGAAGGAAAGGAACTTCAGGAAGTGTGACCAGAGAAGGCCTCCATTTGGCAGAAAGTTTAGGCCTGGTGTGGGTAAACTGCGCTGTTCTCAAAAATTCTTTCGTTCATATGGAGAGGACGGATATTTTTTGAAAAGATAATTTCAGGAGAGGTTTGCCCCTATCTGTGATGCTCCTCTCGTCTTTATTCGTAAGTGGCATCGAAAGGTTGTCAGTAATCACGAAACAACGCAAATAAGCACTTCAACCTAACATTCGCAAAATTGTTGTGTACTGAAACAGTTAAATTGTCGAGCTACAGATGAGTTCACACGGCACGAACATTCACAAAACCGAAGTGTTCGCTCTACGAACGTTCACGAAGCCTTCATGTGCACTTAGTCATCATCATCATCATCAGCCCATCTTATGTCCTCTGCATGCAGGACGAAGGCCTCTCCCAATCCTCGCCATCAGGTACTTGTAAATTGGGTGTCTCGATCGCCACACTCAAAATGCAAGTGATGTACGCGGATACTAATATTACAGTTTCTTGTAAAGACGACAAAGGACAGAGGCGCACGCCCAGAACACGCGGCCTGATGACCTGGCTGAGCATCGGTTTGCGAGTAAACTCACAGGACGCCCACAAAACGCGAAACAAGACTATGTTCGCTTTTGCTCTTAATTTTGTTTCTGTGGAAGGAACAATGGGCACTTTGCCTCCCCCCTTTCTCCCATCCCTCCCCTATTCCTACTCAGCTATATATGTGCCTACTGACATTTGGTAAAAACCACTTGGTACGTCGAATGAAGCAGTACATAACCAAATATAAGTAAGGAGATAGGAAGGAGGTGAATGGTGGTTAGCTAACCTCCATTCACCTCCTTCCTATGCACTTTGTCCACAGCCTTTCTTGCACACCGGCAGGGTGCTTGAAGGTGACAAAAAGAAGTGAAAGAGAGGGAGGAGGGGAAATACAATGCACACAATTATGCAAGGAGGTTAAAAGGGGCGCGAAGTTAGCGAGTCCGAGTACAAGCCGGACATACAAACATCGCAGGAATACAATTCAAAATAATGACATATGACGACACAAAATACGCAGTATCGTGTCTATATATATATAATGAGGAGATGAGGCGCTGAAGAACACATTGGCTTCACCTCGATAAGCCGATCACACTTTACAACAGGGATTTTCTGCTTTGCTCGTTCAAATATGAGAGTAAGGCAGTGAAAACGCACACATAGCTGTTTTATGTTCGGCACAAAGTGAGGGTCAACGCCCCGTGTTAGTTCAGGACTCGCCCTCCTATAATTCGCGCGACACACCCCTGCGAAAGACCTCGACCGCGGAGGACGACACATTGTCGCCGACCGCCCCTGTGACGTAACGCGGGCGACCACGAAATGGAGCGTGTTCCTCTGCCTAACCAAAAGTAAATGCCGAATCACGACACCACTGGCGCCGCTCCATCGACGACAGCGACGACGACAGTCGCGCGCCGCCACCACCGCGGGCAAGGGTTGACGATGAAGTTTCTCCATCACGCCGCGGAGAGCCGCTGGGAAGAAGAAGCCACCGCGGCGCAGAGGAGGGACGAGCAGCCAGCCGCGGTCCCGCTCTGATGCTCGCGCTGACCCCGAAAAAACGGAGCACAACACGTGACGGACGGCGAACGACAGCAGCCTCTCAGCCGGCACGACTAGGGAACCCTCCTCATCTGCCTTCACCGCGGCGGAGACGAGCATTCTGGATCGGAGGAAAAAGTGCAACGCCGCCCGCCTCTCTCACTGCATCAGGGACGGCTCGGCGCCGTTGTGCCTTCTTCGGCAACTGCGGCGGTTGTGCGCGGCGCCGGAGTAGTCCAAGGTCAGCGCCGGCGCTGCCTGCGAGATGCGGAGGCTCAACCCGGAGTGCGCGAGACCGAGATCCTTGCTGTGGGCGTGCGGCCAGGAGGTATCCGCGAGGCAGACGCCGGTGCCAGCAGCGTGAAGCGTTCGGCGGTGACAGCGGTTCCCTGAGCGACCTTCCGTTCTTCGCGAAAATGCGCGTGTGCCAATCAATCCACGGGAGTGTGCGAAATGCAAAGCAGTGTCGGAGCCATTGACTTGCGACAGTTTGCACGGCGACGGTGTGGCGTAAGGTGCACGGCGTGAAAGGCAGCGGCGCTCAAGGTCAGCGCTCGACGCTTCGCTCGTCGACTCCCGACAGCGTCTGAGGTTTACTCTCAAGCTCTGCGAACTACGAACTGAGCTTGTAAGGAGTATTATCACTGCACTGTGCTGGTGCAAAGTACAGTTCGTGGACTTCACCGAAGATATCGTCGTACGCTATCCTGTGATTCGAGCGCTGTAGGCGACTTCTGTTGCAGCAGTGTTTGTTCATTATCAGCTTCTGACCTGCAAGTACTTGTGTGCCGAAACATATAAAATGGAGTCTCCTCGTGTTCTTCGTCCAAACAGATGCATCTTCGGTACAACATGGCTTTGGTGATGCGGAACCCTTGCGCGTCAAAGTATTGTCTGACGGAAGCGACCACATATCCCAACAGCCGTCGTCTACGACACCTAAGAGTGAACAACTTCATTATGGCTGACGTCGACAACGCCAAAGGGCCAAGCGACTTCACGAAATGAAAGAAATGTCTCCAAGCATACCGAGTGCTCAATTTGGCAATGGCTGGCGCACTGCCACCAAAAATGTCAAATTTGTGTATCTGGATGCGTCTGCCAAAATCGTGTCATAACTACAAATATCGTGCCTAAAGAAACGAAGTACAATATGTCTGTGTTGTGCTCGCGTTTCCCGTGGGGAAGATAACGTCGCCGCAGCTTGGACGACTACCATTGCGTTCCAACTGGATGTCTTGCGCTCCCTAGATAAAGCAAGGATAGCTGGAACCAACGTTCAAAGTGGAAAGTGACGCATAAGTGTTGATGCAAGACCGACCCTAGATTTATGAGTGAAAAGTCGCATTGTACATTACCCCTGCTCCGAGGCTCATGCGTAAACGCAGAAGGGAGCCTTCAGAATCTTCGAGATATCGAAATGACCTAGCCGTCTGTAAACTGTGACATGCAGTGCGCTCACAACACAAGGTGTCCGCTCTTAATACTTCCAGAGATCTTCAAGCCAATCGTTGAGTGCTCCGAGGATTACCATCGCGACTGCACATGTGGCACCAAGGACGGACCTGAGCCCTAGAGCTCAGATGTCCAACATGTTACGACTCGGGTGAGTACTCGAGAAGAGTGAAATCGCGTGACTCGTGCACTCCGCGAAGATGGAATCTAACCGCACTCGTGTCTCTGCCGTGTCTCAGTCAATTGAACCGAATAGATTAACGCCACGACATTATCGTAGTGTGCTTCTGTAGACCTTTTCACAAGAAGCAGGGAGCACCGCCCTACTGGGCTGTGCACGGCAGTTAAAGTGCTTGTGTTGTCTTCTTCCTTCCGTTTGTCTTCGCGTACGTGCGCTGTTTGATAATGAAGACCTTCCAACTCGCCAAAATTGGTATTACAAACCCTCGGCAGTGCATTTTTGTGGGGGTCACGCATACGTTGCACAGCCAAGCGGGGGTCATGGCGGCGCCCAGGGAGCCTTCTCTGAAAAGGTGTATAGTATGTGCTTACCTTGCATGGTTTCCTGGCGGCGTATGTTCGTTGCTTGTGACTTTATTGCTGCGAGGTCTACGAGTTAGCGTGCAAAATCATACTTGAAGGTATCGTATATACAGGTCCATTCAACAATCCTTTAACTTTATGTCGAGCTCCATCGTCCTCTCTGGTCTGTGGCCGAGGTCGTACGGTACCCTTAGTGCGTCCTAGCTTGACGAGTTGAACTGGAAAGCGTTTGACTTGTCGTGATGTTTAGAGGGAAAAAAGTACAAAGGGAGCTCCGGAACATGTCATGTCTCGACGCATGCGCGAAGGAATGAAAGCCTTCTCGAAACACTGTACATTAGCGAAGCTGTTAAATATAAAGTGCACCGCGTAAGCCAAGAACCTTCTCAGCGTCGCTCCCACTCGTTCAAAGCAGCCCATCCAACTTCTCACGATATCTTCCGAAATGTGTAAGATTATTCTATATTTTTGCGGGCTCCTCGGAGTCCTTTCGAAGGTGCACGACATAAAGCACAAATTATGGACCTTGCTGGTGCGTGCTTAATAGTGAGCGCGACCAAATAGACGTAGTGCGAAAGAAATAGAATATACACAGCACAAAGGCTGCTCGCAAGCCCTTATATTGTCGAGAATCGGCATAATATACACCTAAATATGGCACGCGCGTGTCATATTTAGGTGTATTTAGGTGTAGTAGCAGCAGTTGTAATAGAAGTAGTAGTAGTTGTTGTTATGTGGGGTTTAACGTCCCAAAACCAGCTCTGATTATGAGAGACGCCGTAGTGGAGGGCTCCGGAAATTTCGACCACCTGGGGTTCTTTAACGTGCACTGACATCGCACAGCACACGGGCCTCAACATTTCGCCTCCATCGAAATGCAGCCGCCGTGGCCGGGATTCGATCCCGCGACCCTCGGATCAGCAGCCGAGTACCGTAGCCACTAGACCACCGTGGCGGGGCAGAGGTAGTAGTAGTAGTAGTAGTAGTAGTAGTAGTAGTAGTAGTAGTAGTAGTAGAATACAACTTTATCTTCGCGTGTGCGCAGCTATGTCACTAAGAAACACTGACAAGGAAAGGCCTGGCCCATTGATGCACGTGCACCTCGAGGATTCAAACGAAGTCAGGCAAACGCAACCGCACGGATTTTTTTTTCTTTTTTCTTTTATCGTGTATTGTAGCCTCGGGCCTGTACAAGTGTGTTCGCGCCTTTGTTCGAGTCGTACCTACGGCGAGTAGTAACAACGGTTGTCTTTATTATATTTTTTTTCCTACGTGGGGCCTGTGTTTCTGCGTCATCTAAGTACGTCAAGTATAAGAACTTCAAGTTACCTGTGATATCTCCTGCCCGTATGCGTTTTTGTACATTCCACGCGGTAGCGTTAACTGTAAACCAGAAACACGAGGAGAAAAATAATTCAGCACGTGGCTCGAGTTCTTGTGCGCGAATGAAAACGTCTAAAATGTACGAAATAAGTCGTGCGTATACACGCAAGAGGAAAAAGGTATTTGAGCTTTCAACAATGGAAACTTCTTTTTTTGTCCGACGGCCTCATTATTGTGCCATATTTTAGAGCCATGTAGGCCGTGCAGGAAAATGCGAGGCAAGGTTACTTGTTGCCCATTATGAAAAAAAACAAGAGAGAGAGAGGGAGTGGGAAGAGAAAGAGAGAGACCTTTCACGGTCAGAAAGATATTACAAGTGCAAGTTAAATTTCCGTAGACTCCTAAACACACGCATCATGAAATTTTTCAGCAATGAAAAAAAAAAAAAAAAACGAGGAATAAAGAAGGAGAAAAACAATTCTCCGCTGCGGCACAACCAAAACCCCGCATAGTTGCGAATCCAAATCATAACTGTGCTATTTTGCACGCCGAGAAGATAAAGCCAGCTAATTTGTCGCTAGCGCTCTTCTCGCAAGCCTCGTTTCACATATCGAGAAGTGTTCAGACGCGTAGCTACAGTTTGCTAACAATCCATTGAGTTAAGAGCACCGGAGCTTGGTAATGAAAGGCACCGTTAAAGAGATGCTGCAGATATATTTTAAGCACAGGACAGGGTTCTTTACCTAGCGCATTGATGATCAAACAGAAGCTCTCTTTGTTTCGCATTTCTCTATCACCGTGGTCGTCATTTGGCGGTGGCGAAGTGAAAGCGAACCCGCAACCTCGTGCCCGGTAATGCTGCCAAGGAAAGGACGACACAGGAGCTGCGTCACAACTGCGGGAGTAAGGCACTAATGCGCCGCGCAGTTTTAAATGCAGCGTACTTTACTGTACATACAGTGTGCTCATCCCTGCGTTTTTCTCTATGCTTATACTGTAACACACATGCACACCTTCAAACAGCTGTAGGAACAGAAGACCACTGCGAGATACATTCTCACGGCTCCTCTGAATCGGCAACGAGTGAGCGAATCGATACAGAAAGGTAAGCGTAGTACCTTAATGGCCAGCAGCGTGATCGTGAACATTCGTAGACTTAAGTCAATTGATTTATGACCACGGCGTGTTTCGCAGCTGGCGCAGAGGCGAGATTCCCACCGCGAAGGCCTAATTATAGGAGAACATGCGCAACTGCGGGCGAACCGAACTGGAGCACTCTGAGAAGTCATCGTAAAGTGTGAACTGCCCTCTTCTCTCTGTACGCCCCAATAAGCACCTTCGTGAGCTCGGTTCACGAGTAAAAAGGCACACACCGCAATCGAAACTAAGTTTCTTAAAATGGTAATCTTACTTATAGTACTGTATAATGCCTTAAATACAGTTCAGTACAATTACAACACAATGCTATAGAGCATATGCCCTTTAGAGTTTACGGCGCTTAATGGATACCTAGCAAAGTATCTAAGAAACGGTTATACGAGCAAAAACGCTGAATTTCTGTGGTGTGAAAATGTGGACTGCTAATTGAGGAATGCACTGTAATCGCACGTATTCATTATACCACTTATTTCACATGTCATCTGTAAGGCGTAAGTATTAGCTTCTATTTTTTTTTTGTCCTCACTCTGTATCTTTTTTTTTCTTTTATTTATTACGTGTATTCCAAGAGATGTTCGTTCCCACGTGTGATGTCGGTCTGTTATCATCTCTGACATATCTTTCCTCGTATAGTGGCGTCATAAGGCATAAGAATTGAGAATATAACAAACGAATGCATATTCATGTAATCTAAGTCTCAATACATTACAATATAATTGTCCGCTCAACAAAAACACCCACCCAACAGAAGATTTCGCGGTACACAAATGTTCGCGCACAGAAGGCGTTACTGTACTCGCACATAAGGTTATCTCTGAGTGCCACCGTTCTGCGCGCGCGCACACACACACACACACACACACACACACACACACACACACACACACACACACACACACACACACACACGCACGCGCGTAACGCAAGCGTACGTGCTCCTTCAAAAGATTGATAGTTACGTGAATAAATGCCGTTATCCAGTATCTCCACGATATCTTTCGCAGACCAGCTCGCGATCATCTGCCCGAGCGGGTCTGAGCGAGGCAAGCGTCGGAGATCTCGCGTCGAGGATCTCGTGAGACATTGCCCCCTTCGGCGGGGTGTCATGGGTTGGTGCACAGTGTACACGTTCGCACCGTTCGAGAGAGAGAGCAGGGCGCGACGACAAAAAGGTGTCGCACGCTCGCGAAAGAAAGCGGGCCGCCGGCAGAGCACTCTCGGCAGAGCACGCAGCCGTGGCGTGCGTGCCTCACGCATTCTGTCGATCGCGGTCTCTCCCTTCCAGCTTGAAAAGGACTGGCACCACAATGGAGGAAACTCGCGGTCTCTGCTCCCTGCGAGCCACGGTGCTGCCGCCTCTTTTCGCCGCCGCACCGCGGGAGGACGCGGCACGTCGCGCGTGAGCGCGCTGTCTGTGCGAGCAGCGCGTGCTCGTGCGCCAGTGAACGTGCGCGAGTCGTTGTGTAATGAGCGTAAAAGTGAACTTGACTGATTGCGTGCGCCCACCTTTGGAACGGGCGAGAGTGCTCAGTGCGCGTCTGCACGTATAGCGCCAGTGGTAGCTGTTGGCAGATGCCGATGAGAGGTGTCTTTGCAGGACTATAACCATACCGGCGTGCGCATACGCAGCGATGATGTCCGAGTGCGCTTCGACCACAGTGAGACACAGTTCCTTCAACAAACAGGCGTATTGTTGCCTTGGGGGATAACGCTTATGTGTGTGCCAACATGCCTACATAAGATGTCTATGGACGTCATATTAAGCATTACCTTATAGGTGCGAAAGTTGGCGACGCTTTCTCGTTTTGCCTTTGGCTGCCGCGTTCGGCATTGATATGTCCAGAGTTAGGATTGGGTAAAGATCTGTCTTAAGAACAATCGTAAAGCAAGACGGCTTTGGGAATACGGGTCCTGTTCTGCGGCGGCGAAGGGCCACGTTTACTTGTTTATCCCAGCTGATCTTTCCTTTAGCACTCATAGACTGCGTACTTAACCGGCCGTCTCACTAGCAACCGTGTTCACGTTTATGCTTCCCCTCTATATGGGTCGATCTTTGTCTTTCGCTCTGCAGTTTCTTTGTTCATCGCCTAGCACTTCCCGCATCAGGAACTTCGTTTACGCTATGCGAATATTCATGGCAGGTTCGAATGCGGTTAGAACTGGCGCAAGCATCTCCTTTTCCGTGCGTTGCCCAACCAGCTGTCCCAGAGGCCCTCTTTACGCAGTTCGTTAAACGTTTGCCTAGATCCTAGACAAATTTATCGTCTCCTATATTTTGCTTAGACTGCGCCTCGGTTGCACACGTAGCTAAAGAGGTTTCCATTTCACTCTGCACGGTGGCCTGAATATAAAAGACCAGTTGTGTGGTGATTTTGTATCGGGGCACGTTTTTTTGTCTCCTTGACCTTGTAGCAAGAGCCAAATCCCGCACAAACACACATTGTTTTCCTCGTCTTTCAAGGTTCGCGGAACAATCTCCAGCACGCTGATGTAGTACAGATTTTGTTTTCGCCGTACGCTCCTGCCACTTGAAAAGTAAGTCAAGTTCAGCGCCATTTTCACGCTTCCAATGTACCAAACATTGCTTAGTGTGGTATTTTACGACTAACACGTGCTATACAGCTATATAAAAGTCATACGGTGTCACTGTTTCTTATTTAACGCTGTAAAAAGTTAGAGGACGTTTAATCTTCGCCTTTAAGAGCAGATAATCACAACGCCATCGGGCCCAGTTCGCATCGGCTTCTCACAGAACATTTACTACAATTACGCCTTCTCTAACGCTGAAAAGGAAGCCACTCGATAAACTTCTTCCTGTGGCCTTTATGTGCCTTGAACAAGAGGAATGCGCTCCTATCGGCTGCAGCGGAAAATACCTTCGATGACAACGGAACTTCACGGCATCAAGGAAGCCATCCTGTATATCGTGGGCCGAAAGCCCGGCCGATGGGCAGATTTTACCGACTCTAAAGGAGCACTGCAAACGTTGTACAACCACCTAAAGAAAAGTAATCATCAGCCCATTTCTGCCGACATTGCCTATTCACATCACGTGGCTATTACCGCAGGACACTGCATCACATTTAAGTGGATACCAGCTCACTGCGGCATTCTGCCCAACGAAAAAGCAGTCGAAGCAGCACGAAACGGTCTTCGATATCACAACTATAAGCGAATCTATTTCCCCAGATCTAATGCTTCCCAAATGGCTAAACGATTCGTTTACGAAGAAAGAAACCGGCTATAGAAGTTACCGACACATCATCATTCTTTCCTATACTCAGTCGACCCAGATATAAAATCAAAACTACAGTTCAACATTCCTCGACATCTGGAAACCTTGGATCATCGACTTCGGCTGAACATTGCATATTCAAACGACTTACGGTAAGGCTTCCATCAGGAGGCAAGCCCACAATGCAGCAACTGTGGTTCTATTGAAATCGTAGAGCATATTTTGTTTGGGTGCCGAGCCAAGCGTATACGACGATGAGCGTGCGCTCTATGAACATTGTGCGCAGTCACTTCACACAGATCCCTTTATCACCTCAGTGTATTTTAGGCCATCTGCCTTGCCCCACGCAAGAGAGGTGCGATGGAATTTTTATTGACGTATTTACAAAGTATAGGCAAACTCGATACACGTTTATTTCCATCGTTCCCATCACTCACCCACCATGCAACGCATCCTATCACCTCACTGCAGGTTGATGCTAACTTGAAATAATATCGTTGGACGCAATTAGTCATTGAAGTCAGAAACACAAAGCCCGGCTTTTTTCTTTCTTTTCTTTCTTTTTCACTGTTTTTTGCGCGTCTTTCAACTCGTCTTTTTCTCTCCAAACTCTCTTCCCACGCAGGACAGCATGTCAACGATGTTTCAACGCCGACTAAATTCTCTGCCTTTCAATAAAAGGCCCTCCCTCCCTCCCTCTCTCTTTTTTTTTCCTAAAACCATAAGTATGTCTTCCCGTACATTGAAATTACCGTCAAAATTATCTTGTGCGTATGATTTATTACCGCCACAGACGCCAACGCCGGTGTCGGATTTTCTACGACAGCTGACGCTATCGCGTTAAGTGTACAATTTATTTAGGAGTATAGGAGGTCATTTCTGCCGAAGGAAGTGAGGTGAAGTAAGGGCTACGAAAAGGGAAATCTGGCACCCACCTGCTTGCAGCACAAAGCTACAGGAAAATCTCTGCGGATATCCCAGAGAAGAAAAGTCAATTTTCCCTTTCATCACGATTTTTCCATCTTCCGAGATTACGCAGTACTGGCCTACCTTGTGCATCGAGTTGCCGATTAAACTGCTCTAGCATTGCTGCGTGCTATCCTCCTCGTTAGCGCAACTGGTAGAGAGACCGCCCAGGAGAGATGTTGGTCCTGGGTTCGATCCCCGTACCGAACAAGCTGCCCGTCGACTGAGAAGCATTGTGTTGTGCTGCAAATGGTCAGATAACTAGTTTCCTCTCTATTTATTTGATAGTATTCACCAAAGAAACTTAAGCAATATCTTAGTACAAATGCAGCACTAACTGCTTTCTTCTCGTTTATACCTGCTTTGCGCTTTGCAATACTGAGATCCCCTACGATTTGTTTGTTCATCCTTGAGGGATATTGATGCACTACAACGCGCCACGAACTAGAACTTCAAGTGACTTCTACAATCGTCTATAGACGGAAATCATCATCATCATCATCATCATCATCATCCTAGTTTAGGTCCACTGCAGGACGAAGGCCTCTCCCAACGATTTCCAATCCACCCTATCCAGAGCGAGTTGGTCCCACTTTTTAATTTCATCGCTCCATCTGACTTCTTAGCCTGCCTCTGTCGCGTTTTCCCTCTCTTGGTAGCCATACCGTCGCGGAAATACCATGACGGAAATACCATGAACTTATTGGTGAGTGGAAGCGCGTGTAGTGATCCGCATTGTGTGCCCTCGGAAATCTGTCTGGAATAAGCGCGAAATATGCGGTGGCCAGAATCTTTAATCGAAATTCACTATGATCGACATACAAAAGTCAGCAAACTTTCGCTATAAATGTACCTTATTGCTGTTCCATTGATGCGACAAATATGACACCTTATAAACACGCACGCGCCCCACGTAAGTTCGACCACTTCACATGCATCTACTCACGCTCAGTCATCCTATAATACGCAGCGGACACAATTATTTAATCATACGTTCGTTTTAATTGCTTCAGTTTCATGCAACACACGTTATTCGTGCGATCTCGTACGTGTTAGTCCTAAATAATGCTACCAGACGAATTCACGTCCTGGCGGATGTGATTGCACGTATATGCGACTTCCTTTCGTCTGACATATGTAATGAATGCACATTAATAACATGCACCAGTGCTCGAGTAAGCGGCTTAGCATTATTGCGTCCTCGCGAGAACGCGACTTCGTTCACGTATGAGCAATTTCATCGCAGATACAAGGCACCGGTGGATCTTTCGCGAACATAATGCGCCTGTAGTGTCAATATGCATGAGCGTCTGTGAACCATACTCAAGGCAATGGCCATATGTATGGTTGTGGTTGCGAAAAGCCAATACGTTAGTGCTTGTGTCAGCGTAATGAGCTCGTACATACATGTATCTGCGCGATGTCACGCGATCGTGCCAGGTAATTTGCCTTCGAGAACAGGAACGAATGCATGTCGGAGTCCGCGCGAACAAGATGACGTGTTTTTGACGTCGACTACATTTTCACGTTCGTGCACGCAAAAACTAAAAAGCACTGAGTAATAATTAACGAACGGGGATACCTGATAAAAAAAGTAAGATACTTTTCGGATGACGGAACGTGATGCACGGAGTAACATATGCCAAAGGCAAGTAACGTGGACATTATGCACGCAGAAAGTGTGGTAATCCTACGAGCACAGTGTGGTTATACGGAGTTCGAACATACTGTGGTAATAAATGAAAGCCTCTAGGCTGATGCATTTCACGTGAATTATCTCTCTCTTTGGTGTGTATGTATTAAGTTAGCCCGTAATTTCTGATGTTCTAAAGTACGTTTATCACATTTGAGCGCGTGCATGAGGTGAAATAGAATCTATAGAGACGACAATAAAGTTTTGTGTGGCCACGTACATTTCCGATGCTCCACACAGCGATTTAACTGTCCGGGATGCCTGACGAATGAGTGACCCGGGCATATACGACATGCCGGGTGGTGACGCCGAAAGCTGCACGTATACAAGTGCAACTAGTCCATAATTCTTATAACGTAGAACTCCCCTCAAACTTTTCGGTTTGCGACTTCGAAGGACATCATACGGCGGCTTTTCCAAGGCGGTCAGTGCGTTCGGACGTGGTCCGTCTCTTCCTCACCCCAAAAGCTGTAATCCCTGAGTCGGGCAAACTGGCCAGATAGCCCCCGAAGCGATTGATTCATTCTTTACGACACTCAGTTCGATCACGCAAGACATTACGCTCGTGTTGAGAGGGTACTAATGGAACAGACCACGCGAAGCCCTCCCACAATCGGAACGGAAAAAGCAGTCATTTAACGGCGGACCGACTCACTTTATTTTACACAGTCTTTTTCTTTTTCTCCCTCTCTCGACCGTGAGCGCTCTTTCACGACGCCGTATACGCTATACAATCGCGCACTGACTGCTAAGCGTTTCTTTCAAAAAATGGCATCCATTAGCGGCGAGCGATCACGACCGCGCTCCATATATCTTCGGGCATTACGCGGAGCACTGCGCGCAGGCGCAGAGAAGATAGTCCCCCACAGCCCGATGGCAACCAGTTCTTCGGGACTCGATCGCAACGCAGGCGGGAGGCACACGACAGACGGTGCCTCCGGTGGCAGCAGACAAGAGAGATGCGATCGCTCCCTGAAGAGAGACTCGTCCATCGCCGGAGGCGAAAGATGGGTCAGCTTGGCGACGGCGCCGCACGCGACCACCAGGTCACTAATCGGCGCACTCATGCGCGCGCTTCTTGCACGAGGAAGCCATCGATGACGACGAAAAGACAAGGGCCATCTATTCGCTTCGACTCGAGCACGTACAGTATAAGTCTTCACGGCCAGTTGGACTGGATAAATAGGGCGCCCGGCTTTACGCCAATTCCTTTTTTTTTTTTTTTCTCTCGTAATGCCTCACTTCAGCGTTATCCCCCGTCTCGACTCTTTCTTTTATTCCTTTTTCCTTGCACAGTGAAGGGTATAATCCTGGTAGCGCCGGGTTCGCTTCTGTTATTGTCGTCACGCCTCGACATCCACACACACTGCGCCCGTTGTCCTCTCCTGTGCGTATCTCTCGTTACCATCGGGTTCTGTGGTGCCCTTCTTATTTTGATTGCGGTTTTCCCCCGTCGCCTCGATCTAATCGGAGTCATCGGCGACTCGTAAAGACAATGGGACGTTTTTCCTTCGTTTTATCCACCCGGGGACATTTGCCTGCCGGAGGACTTCTTACACAAAACAAAGCCGGAACGTCGGAGGCCTGAAATTAAACGGAGCCAAGGAGCGTGCAATCGGCGGAGACACCGCGATTTTTCCTTTGACACTGCGGCCAGAGAGAGATAATGGTGCTGCCATCTGGAGCCGCTGAGGAGTTTCTGGCTATTAAGGAGCGCCTGTAATTATCTCCACCGTAGTATATTCCCATATAATTGGTTCCGTGTGTTTTCGGGACACTTCCTCGTGGGCTCAGCGGTAGATATTGTTCGCTCGTGGTGGCTCCATTCTCTTTTTCCGCCATTCTCGCAATAATAAGCCTGATCTCTTTGTTTGAACGTATCCGAGTGTGTCACGGTCTGCTTTTCAGCGTAATATCACAAAATTTGCAGCCGATAATCCGAGCGAAGCAGTGGTTTCGTTAGGCCTGATGCTCCTGTGCTGCGTACGACATTACCTATAATTCGGACGAGTAAGCTCCGATTACGTAAACGGGCGATATCCTGGCTTCAGCCAACTGCACAAATTAGTGTGCGGATGTGCGCCACCGAAGAACCTCTATTGGTAGAAGATTGCCAAACCCATTCGATTAGTCGGAATTGCGTCGGTCACTGCGTTGTGAACACACGTATCGGTATATACTTGAACTGCATAACGATCGGTATCGCTGTTCGCAGAAGTTAGTTATACGGCTCACGCGTGCACCTTGTTTGTGAGTACGAAGTGGATAACAGCGCTCCTTTATATGCCGTTCATTGCTGTTTCGAGCCTGAAATGCATACTTTTGATGAAATACAAGGTAATATAGTAACTGTCTCTGAAGTATTTAAATGGCTCCGTAGCTTATGCAAGTAAGTGGAGGAGCGCAAAACGTTCATTGATGCTAAACAGCGACATAGTGTGTTCTTCTTTTGACCTCGGAGGGAGGGTTTTCTGAGTTTCTTAGAAAAACACTTTCTTGGTGCGTCGAAATTTAAATGGCAACAAACGAATCCGCGTGATGCGCGAGTTGCTTTGTGTGTCCACAGGAGGTGATCAGCGCAACATTTCTTGCTGGCGGAAGTCTCAGACATTTGAAGAAAAAGCGATGAGCTTAAAAGCCCGAAATGATTGTGGTTCGGGTTCGTCGGTAACAGTGCACCATGTGAAACAGTCGCGCAAGCGGGACGGACACAAGAAAATAAAGTAACACGCGCGTCAGCGCCCCCGTTATTGCCTTTTTTTGTGTAGGTCCCGTTTGTGCGCAGTTTTACAGTCGAGGTTACAGGGTTTCTCTGACACTTCTCAAGCACCCTTTCTTTGTTTGCAGCTTACATAGAGTGCACGACCTACGGACAAATACCGCATGAACGACAGCAATAGGATCAGCACACAGTCGGCAGTTATTAAGCTAACAATATTCAAAATGCAAGCAAGGATATGCGGGTCCTCGGTCTACTCGAGTTTCGTGGGGTGCGATGACTACATTTCGATAGCCACGTGTGGCACAACGCAGCCAGTGGAATCGGCCTGAAGCGCCCACGTAGGGGATGTTCGCACACCGTGGTTGTCTGTTCTCTTCAGTATACTGGTGACGCCGCTGCCATGGCAACAAACAACGTCGAGCCTGACCTTACCGAACTCTAAATTATGAGGTTCTCTGACGTTCTGGCGTTCAATCAAAAACCACGCAAGAGAAAAGCAAAACCAAATATTTTTTTGTTTCCGATGCAATGCCGCGACCACTCCTAACTTCACTGTTGTCCAGTCACCGCTGTGAGCGTTATGTCGTCGTTTCCGCCACAAATGGTTCTGGCAAGCGCCACTACGCGTTGATGCGGTGGGCAGCTATGTGTACCATAGAAATATCAACTCAACAGATATAGCTGGTCTGACCCAGGCCAAAACTACATGCCCAGCCATCTGTATACGCGACCCGCAAATAAAAAAAAAATATGTGGTTGATCCTTCTGTCAGAGAAATCGCTATAACACAAAGTGTTTCTTCGCATAATCAGTTGAATATTTATTGTACATCAAGGTGAACTTGCCCATTTCTATCGGCACGGCACCGTTTGAAGTGGATAAACCCACGTTCACGCGTCGCCTCCATAACGTCCATGATCAATCCGTTCTGGTAACTGAAGTAGTTTACTTAATAACTGGACACCGTCGATAGCAATTGTCGAACGACAGAGGCATCAATCACGTTTACTTGCGGGACACTGACACGTCAAATTCGTTGCCGATGAGCTCGTGCGGCTCTGCGCGCGCGCATCGAGGAGCACTTTGGAACGTGCCTGGAACGGCGCCGCCATCCAGGACAGGCGAAGTGAAGCACGTGCATTGAGGCACGGCTGGACTGGAGCCAAGCGCAAGAAAGCGCGCGCGTCTCCAGTCCGGCCATGACTTTGGAACGTGCCTAGAACGGTGCCGCCATCCAGGACAGGCGAAGTGAAGAGATGCACTGTTTCACTTCGCCTCTCCCGGAGAGAAAGGCGCGAGATGAGAGAGACTATAAGCCGCGTTCTTACAGTTTCGAGCGTGTGCGATAGCCCAGTGGCAGAGAACCGGCTACCTCTCATCGTGGAGCGGGAGGCTGTGAGTTCTATTCCAGCGCATCAAAGGAAATTTTTCTACTTCTGTGGTGTTCTTAAGTGCATGTTTTTCTGCGTCACTTCCGTCATGGATATGACGTGGTAGGGTCGTGGTGGACCCCGGCATAAAACATTTTCATGATAAAAATGGGCCAGGAAATGTGTTGGAGGGCCTTCTTAACGCGCCAAGGACTATCATCTCCATGTGTACTTAAATGGGCATCGAGAAGAACGATTAAGCTTGTTGGTCGATTACGCGTGTGCAGTAAAAGCTACGCAAATCCCGGCGTGGCGTGAGCCCTGCTGGGTTGCATCCCTGAGTAACGTTAGAAAACTAATTGTGTCTTGCCACACAGCCACGACGTACCCAGGGGGAGGACATTTCCGTAGAGCCAATGGGGACGATTTTTGGAAGCGATCGTAGCGCCGTCTGGGTGTTGAAGGCACTCCTACTAACAAATAAAAATGTTGTTTTGCTAACACTTTGAGCAGTTTTGACCATTTTATGCTCGCAATTGAAGTTTTAGAACTGTGAATTTTGTTTGTATAATTTATAACTGCTTAGAAAGTTAAATACGTTTTAAAATCGCTTTCGAAGCGTCAAAATGGCGGCTGGCGACCGGCAAAAACAGACGATATGGCGTTGTCGTCTGCTACTATATCGCGGGTGCTCCCTCGGTCGCTACAGGCAGGTACCCCCAAAATTTCTCTCGTTTGCGTAATGTAATTGCATCCCGTTTTCATATTAGACACTTATAAGCATCTTGCATACTTACTTGGAAGGTTACCGCTGCAGTAAGGACGAGTAGAGCCACAATATTGATCATACAAACTAGCGGCCAGTAAACCACTTTATTGTATACAATAATGTTTACATGAAATGAGGGACAAGTGAGTAGTGTTTTATAAGATGCACCGGCGAGTATCGTTCATAATCGTCGGTACGCATAAAGGTACGTACTATGTGCAGCCCCACCGCAGATATCCGGAGTACAGCTGTCCACAGAACTGCACGAATCCGTGTCAACAGAGTATACTACTGAAGTCCCTGCACTTTCACGATGGTGTCGTTTGACTTTGTTCACAGTACCAGTATCTTGCAGCTTGAGTATAACCGCGTAACTTTCACAGGCGTCGAATGGTGCGTGCGCCACTGTCAGTCTTCTGGTACTCACTGCCCGCTTTCGTTCGTCGTCACCCATTCAAGAAGTTTCATTATTTAAAACATTTGAGCGTTCGTGCTTCATACGCTTCCCGTGACTTAAAATTAAAGGGCAACTCTTTTTTATGTGAATCTATTTGAAGTTCTACAACGTAGGCAATTTAAAGGCTTAGATGGCGTTTCGCCTGCTCCCGCCGGCGGTGCGC
The DNA here is from genome assembly GCA_013339685.2 of Hyalomma asiaticum. Lineage (NCBI taxonomy): Eukaryota > Metazoa > Arthropoda > Arachnida > Ixodida > Ixodidae > Hyalomma > Hyalomma asiaticum. The sequence continues at coordinate 5,835,488 of CM023489.1, read as the reverse complement.
TGTCGTCGCTCCGACGGTGGCGCCACCTGAGAGCGCGGACGCGCAACTCACAACATGTCCCCCCCCTGACGTAGCGCCTCACAGCATCATTACTACAGGATAACAACAGGGAGGTGGAAAAGAAGAAATCAGAAAGACAGGTAGAGAGAAATAAGGAAGGGAAGGCAGGGATGTTAACCAGTCAGGAGTCCGGTTTGCTACCTTTGTGGATGGGAAAAGGGGAAGGGAAGTAACGAGGAGAGAGAGAGGGAGTGCCTACAGGACAGTCCTATATAACGTCATAGGCGCTTGGTAAGGCCACATGTCTTTAGAAAGCTCGAAAGCACTTTCATTGCTCTCTGAGCCGTTGGTCGGTGAGGACGGCATTCCAAGATTTGTTCACTAAGTGGACGATCGTCGAGCTTTCTGAAGGACTCGGTCATAGGCAGTATATTTAGCTCAAATTGTGGGCAGTGGCACAACAAGTGGTCTATGGTCTCTTCGCATCCGCAGACAGCACACGCAGGACTGTCAGCCATTCCAATCAGCGCACAGTAAGCGTTCGTGAAGGCCACTCCCAACCACGACCGACACAGAAGCGAAGCCTCACGTCGGTGCAAACAAAAAAAGGAAGGGAGGTTAACCAGAAGGGCGTTGGGCTGGCTACCTTACGCTGGGGGAATGGGAAAGGGGAGTAGAAAGATGAGAGAGTGACAAAGGAGGAGGAGGAGGCAGAAGAACGAAAGATTCGTGTAGGATGGCGATGGAGGCGAAAATGGCAGAGGCCCGTGTACTGTGCGATGTCAGTGCACGTTAAAGACCCCAGGTGGTCAAAATTTCCGGAGACCTCCACTACGGCTTTTCTCTCCTTACCTATCCCTTTCACTACTTTTCCCCCACCCCCCCACGGACGCTTAGCCGTGCTCCCGACATGGGCTGCAGAAATTAGCGTCCCTTCCTGAACCGAACCACAATCATTCAATCATAAGCGTTCGCTCAAACCCGGGATAACAAGGTGACTACCAAACGATAATCGCACGTGGTGAAATCCCAGCGCGCATGTATGCTAATCAACTCACCCAACTTTAATTTCTATTGCTAACCGTATTCATTTACGCTATAGCATGCTCCTCTTTCGTATAAACACGCCACCAAAGCGACGTCCCTGGAGCAGGTGGCTCAAGGGACGACAAATGAACATCAACATTTGCAGCCGAGACGTCTGTAGCATAATGTGGTACGATGTTAAAAGCGCGACCCGAGGTGAGCGGCCATTTATTTAAGTGAAGTCCGATATCCTTAAACCTCCTGCGCCGTAAAGGTCGATAATGCGCTTTGTACGAAGGTGTTGAGGAATTGAAAAGGTGTTTTTGCTGCTCCTCTAAGCGAACACTTTCCTCTTTTGAATTTACCTCGAACGACGACACACGTGCGTAAATTGAGAGCGTGGCGTGAGCTAGTGAGCGCCAATATTTAGCGAAACCACTTCATGCTACACGTAAAGAAATCATATACCCCATACGCCTATTTCACGTACCTTCTTCGCGTGCAGTGATTTAACGTAGAGTAATAACACATGGTCGAAGAGAGACTAGACACGCGGAGACGTTAAGCCCGTTCGAATTTGGCGGCCTATTCTGGCTGTAAGGAAAGCAGTAATATTCCTTATTGTCAGACCGCCACGCGGAAGCGTTTCAGTGGTTAATTTCTGTACAGCACACAGAAGCTGCAACTTACTGCACGCCCTGTGGCTTTCTGTTCGCAGTAGATTACAATCAGCACCCTTTACCAAACGTCTCTTCTTCTACCAGTAACGGCACCTAGCAAAGACGAATGTGCGGGAATGAGTGTGATAGACCGTAGGGTGCCCGTTGTCGTCCGCGGAGGCCTACAGAAATGGGCGGCGCTCCATTCGCCACTGGCAAGTCGTGTAACCCTTCTACTTCTTTCGGCGTACTTCGGCGCTGTACACCATGATATTTTTCTATTTATTTTTTTGAAAACCAGTTCGGCGGAAGTTTCGTCAGCGCCAGCCGGGCCTTCCTCGTCGGTCGTTTCTGAGCCCGCACCGCTGGCGCTCACGCATGCAGGACCGACCGATTTCTTCGTTCTCCTGCCGTCCCTGAACGTTATAAAAAAAAAAGAAGAAAAAGAAAGAAAAAAGTGGAGTAAAGAAAAAAATAGCGCCACATTGCCGCTGGTGCACAGGCTAGCCTTGAAGTGGAACATGCGGGTTGCATAAATAAAGCGAGAGGAAGGAAAGGTTCCGAACCGGAATCCTCGGCGAGTAACATGCGCCGGACCCGGGTGCCTCGCAGTCGCCTTTGCGCGCTTTTGTGGCCGCGTGGTGCGACGCGAGAAGACGCTCATTGTCTTTGCGGGCTGCGTACGCAACGGTGTGGGTTCGTGCGCGCCTGATGGTCGTGTGGGAGGAGAGAACGCCTCCGGCGAGACGCAAAACAATGCCGCTATTCGCGGCGTGACTTGGTGGGAACTGGATAACTCGCTGGAAACTGTAACGCGAAGGCGTAGAGTGAGACAGAGAGAGAGAGAGAGCTCATTCTTCGCTGCGGTTGATCGAGGGCACTCTGCAATCGTGATGCCGATTAAAGCGCGTCCGAGGAGAAGTTAATGTCCCGCGATCGGAACGAAACGAAATTGGGATAGATATACTCGGAGCGAAGTAAATATATGCTTTGAAGGGAGCGCCGAAGAAGTTTGGCGGCCGAGGAAGATAACACGCCCAAGTGGAGCGCGCCGACGTTAGGCGAAGCGGCTGGTAAGCGTCGATACGCTACCGGTCTCAGCCTGTACAGGTTTCCAGAAGAGATGAGTCGAGGCCGCTGAGCGGGAAAAGAAGCAAATTCGGGCGTTCTTAGGTAGCCCCACGATACATGTGCAAGAGGGTTCGAGAAAATGAGGTGAGATTAAATGTCCTAAATCTGTCTATATGGCCGAACAGCTGACAGGTGCACCATGACAATCCTTCTGCACTTAAATTATCCCTTCTTCTGCTCCGGAATAATTTAAGCCACCCGACGCTTCAATGTGCGCCTAAACTCAACCACACGAACGCTTTTAAAATCCGCGCTAATGGTAAGAGTGCAACCGCCGCGTTTGCGACTTCCGACTTTGTCGCCAGGGCCTTTGTCAAGCCGCATTGACGGCTTTCAGCCCTGGCAACCTTCCAGTTTTTATTTGGTAAATAATAAAACAGAATAATTTTAAAATTTGAATACTCAACATCGTACTTTCGAGCAGAACGCCACAGCGCTGCAGCCTTTATGCAGGATGTTCCCATAAATATTTCCTCCCCGTAGCGAATGCTTTCGGCGTAGGAGGACCGCATGGATTCCAATGAAATGATACTTGCGACTGCCTTCATCATCAGCATACTCCGCCTATTATGGCACCTATCGGATGAGGTCCATGTAATGATGTCAAGTTTACCGTGCATTGAAGCTCACTCCAAATTATGCCTCCTAAATTATTAGCTTCATCACCTAACTAATTTCCTGCCGCCCTCACTCACGTTTCCCATGCCTTGGCATCCAATGTGTTGCTTCTGACTGACACCCGGTTATCTGTCCTACGCATCTTTTTCTCCCCGCTTAACGTCAAGATAATATCGGCTAACCCTGCTTGTTCTGGCGTATGGGTCTTAAAGCTTAGCGTACGCGCTGACCACAGTTTGTGTACCTCTAAGAACTCAACAGCAGTCGTCACCGACAGCCTGAGATCCCTCAGCGCTGCCACCTTAGGTTCATATACGATCGGTTTCTTAGTTTCGTGTGTCAGGTCACTGAGTAGACAAGTTCACCGAAAAATGCATCCGTATATAGTCTTTTCCGTTCACGTGTGTCTATCATAGTCACGTGTGACTAAATGCACGTGTTCATTTAACTATTACGGATACAAAACGGCAACACAAACGGTCCAAGACGGCAGCGCTTAACGCATCCGTAAATCTTATATAAGACCCGAGTGGAAGTGAATCGTGTTTCTCTCTCTTTCTCTTGTCGCCGGGGAACAAGTACTTGTCGCGGGCGACAAGTGCGTTTGCTGCAGTAGACCGCAGGACGTGCGACCCACTTGGTCACTGCTTCGAGACTATCGGCCCGGGCAGCGCCAGGGAGAGAGGAGACGAGACAGAAGCCAAGCTCAGGGGAGCGCATCGTTGGCCGCTCAAGCGACGCCGCCAAAGCGAGGCTTGTCGTGGCGCACCGCCTTTTTTCGCAGGTTGCCTCCGCTGGTTGCATGCACTAGCCGCTGCCGTCACGATCTGGAAAGTTACGAGCGACCGCAAATAAACGGGACACTGTACAGCGCGGGCCTATTACACAACGCAACACCCCGTGGCAAGGTGTCCGAGCGAAAGTCGATCTTGTTTCTGCCGTCAGTTGCTGTATAGATCAACACACCTGCAGTTAGATTGAGTTCGCAAGCCTGCGCACACCCAGGTATACATACAAGCTCTATGGAGCGGTTTCGACTCCAGGTAACTTAGGCAGCACATCTATGGGGGCGCCTATACGTGCTTAGGTTTAGGTGCACGTTTAAGGAAGCCCTGTAACACTTTTTATACATATAGCCAGAAAACGGTGCAGCTCAGACGTGGAGGCCCATGCGAACACCTGAGCTGAATTATCGCAATGAACGCAACAAGTAATCTCCAATCTTGGTTTACAAAACAGTTAGAAATAGCCCGCTCCGAGTTTTTCCAACAGATTACGTCTCTACATAAGAATACTTAATACCATCGCTTCGCATTTTTCGCTGTTTTTGAAGATAAGTACATGCATTTTCTTCACTTATTTGACTCGAAACCAATAAGTAAGGCACGGATGAACATGTTTCTACGATCACGAAATCAGCCAGTGCTAGTTCCGGCTCAAGCGACGTAGGCGGTGCACCTTGTGACGTAATTTGTGGAAAGAAGAGGAGGCAATACCCAGACGCACAGCTGTCGGGCGTCGAAAACGCGTAGGTTACAGATTACGTTATAACCTAACATAACTTTTGGCGCCAGCGTACGTTCCACAATGTGGTGCACTACCCGTGTCACGCACACGGCCTGATTTGGACTTCGAAATTATGTTCTCGGAATATATGTGCCAAAACAGCGACATGATTGTGATGCACGCCGCAGTAAAGGAAACCCTGGACCACTTCGGACCACCCGGAGTCTTCTAACATGCACCATTACCCGGGCGTTCTTGCATTTCGATAAAATAACCGAAAGCATTCGGGAAGGTGCCAATGCATGAAGGCACGGCTATCGCTGAGGGACAACGGCTAAAGCAGGTGAAACCCATTCACCATGAACAACTACGCGTGGCCGCACAATGAAATACGCAGAAAGAAAAAAAAAGTGTTCGAGACAGAGCAGCGTCGAGACACTTATAGACAAACAAGTGGCAAGGCGAAGATAAGGGTGAGACCAGACAAATCGCGAACACGCTCGAGCATCAGAGTTTTTATCCTTCACTGCCGGCGAGGAAACGAACTTCGCCGGGAGAAACTCGGTGGTGCCTGTGGAGAGTGCCGTAACACGTTCCGCCGAAGTTGGTGACGCGGGAGAGAGAGCACTAGTTTTTGGCTGCTTGATGCGGGTCCGAAAGGGGCCGCCTCAACGGCTGGCTGGATGCGCGCCGGAAAACGTGTGGCTACGCTCGGCTGAGCAAAGGTGACCGGGGCAGGTCTCTCTGCTTTCTTGGGCAGCACGAGCGCATGACGCTGCACAGCTCGTTGCGAGCTCGGCCGTGGAAAGGAGGCGCGTGTGTTTAAGGCGACGCTGCCCTGGGCCCATTCGCGACACAAGTGGGACAGCGCAACATACTGCGCGCCCGGAACGTCGCGCACGTCGGCGTGGGTTATCGGGGTTGAGGTCGAACCACACCTCTTAGCGCGTTAACAGCATAAGTGCCTAGGCAGTTAGGGCAATAGCGCACCACTTTCTAGGAAAGGAAACGCAACAACATTAAAAAGGAAGAGAACCTAAGGGGAGCAGTACACGATGCGTTCTCTCGACCTTTATACTCAAGGTGCTGACATGGACATACTAATGGACTTTCAGGAGTGCAGCCACGGGAAGTGTTTCTCTGTGTCAGAATACGGTGGCGAAGTTATCATATTGTTAGATGTAACAGGCTTTCTAAGCAGAGAGCAGGGTAAAATATAGGCTCTGTATAGGCACCGTTATATTAATAGCGAGCTAGAGACGCCTTCCCGATCGCCCCCCGCCTTCCCTTCTTCCATTCCACATTGAATAAGCACACCGTCTTTACTCGATTTCACTGCATTATCCAGATAATTATAACAGCTAGCTATACCAACCTGTCCCAAACGGACTTCTTTAATGTTAAGAATTGACTTTTTCATGTAATTGCATGCTGGGGTCTTCTCTTCTTCTACATAACAGTTTGATTAGGCTCATTGTGCCTCTTCGTGGCGCAGGCTACTCCTACATTATTGGTTGTCTCTTTTATTTGACAGGGATCAAATTAAGCCATCGTGTCATCTCTGTGACATCGCAGCTTTAAGCGTTATTTTGGTATAGTGACCTAGCGTGGTTGAAACCAACATATGCTATTTGTAGCGAAGTGGCTTACTACCATAATAGGTTTTCGATTGAGCAAGGAAAGTTAGTGTCATATTTAAGCCCTAATATATCGCAAGTGAAACATATGTTGCCAAAGTAACAAAAAGAAAGCCCAATTCGTTACGACGCAAGAAAGAAAAAGAAAAAAAAAAAAGGGGGGGGGGGGGGGAGTACTACCAGTACAAGTTGTAGAGCTCGGTAAAACAGACCAAGTAAAAAAAAAAAGATAGCTTTAAACACATCGAATATTTTTCATGCTATGGAAGTCGTGGCTTTCACAAACTTTAACAAGAGTTCCAATGCTTCTCCCATAGCTCCCAATTGATGCGTATCGCTTTTGTAACTATGCTACCTCATGAGGCTGTATTATGTGAGATGCAACTGGGCAATCAGAAATGTAGCCTTTTTGGGCGAGCAAGGAGGAAGTATGCATACACGAATAATGAAGTCCATGAATGATCCACACTCATTTCCACCTGAATGGCATGATCGTTCTATCAGTTCGGTCCATATCGTCGCGACAGTGGAGGCTTAGGAACTTTCAGGAATTTCGACCCTGGTTTCTTAACAGTAATAACAGGACTTTCTTTTCTTCTTTTCTGTCACGTTCATTTATTTGACAAAAGCCTGCTCACTGTAGCGACGTGAAAACGATTTCAGTCAAGCTGGGCTTATTTTCTATCCATAGCACACATCCGAATGTCCCATGAACGTTTATTTGTATTTCAGCATAGCGCAGATCGCCACAACGCAATGTTTAGTCAGGTGTAGCTTTTTTGGACAGCTCCGACGCCAAGCCAAGCGGGAGCCTACTCTGCTTCTGGAAAGTCAGGCACGTCTGACTGGAAAAACTAGTCCCGCAAGGGAACACGCTTCTGTCAGGAGTAAATGTTGCCCTTATGCACCTTTCAGCGTCGTGCTCTTTATTTGTCTACCAGACAATGCGTATGTTTTTACCCGGACTACTTAGACTTCCAACAAGCCCCAATGCACGTCACGTCAGTTACTCGAAGCAAATGGCAACAGTTCCAGATTCCTGAGCCACGAGTACGCCTTGCGACGCTGTCACCCTATGGCAGTGGCCGCGGCGAAAGCGGCTATTAGGACCACAGGGGCACGGCACAAATAGCGGTACAAACAACAGCTTTTTGGTCACCTGCGTCGCAAAAGAAGCGTGTAACGCACGCAGAAAGCGTGGAATTTGGACACGTTATGGAGAGAAAGATTACATAGGAACAAGAGGAAAGAAATGCTGGGTATTTCAAACCTCCACCGGTCAACTGAACCAGTAATCTTCTGAACCAGTAATTGCACGGAGCACTTCACGGCTCTCCGTCCCACCTCAACGTCAGTAATATCAGCGAGATTCTGGTGCAACAAATTAGGCCCGCGTAATAGATGTGTCATGTGACAGTGTCTGCCATGGGGAATTTAAAGAAAAAATAATGCGACGTATCTGGTATACCACGTACCGGTGTGTTCGGTGCAACATGTCACCTTGTCACGAAGGTCGTCTGTCGCTCACCCCAGTGAGGCATGAAATCATTATCGATGCCGCATCCAATCAGAGGTGACGCATCACTATTGTGCCGCAGAGTCAAGCTTGATTGGGATTGGGCTTCATAGAAAGGTGAAGTGTAACTCAGGCGTTCCGGGAAAAAACAAATAAAAGAAAGGATATACGAAATTGAAAGTACAACAGAACTCTCACGGCGTCGGCACTGATTAGATTCGTTGCGCTAAAGGAGACCAAATTAAAAGTGGCTGTTTATGGACACACAATGCATTTAGCGGATGCTTTGTATACTGAAGTTGTTAATAATTCGAAAGAATAAATGGCGCACTGAGTACGTTTAAAAACTTATAATGCAGCTATAAAATATTAATATGCAAGCTACATCTATCCAGATATATGGAGAAGAATAAACTGTAATGCTACGCAGCACTCTAAGGGCCTTTAAATGTGTTTTTCGAAAAAGTTCTCTATCGGTCATGGATGATTCAGTATTGTAACCATCGCATATGTTACAAGTACAATTCTTGTTCTTGATTATACGCTCCGCTTGTGTCAACATTTTTGACGTTGCCACAATGCATTTATTATTGTTGCCAAATTCTTAATATGAGCTCCCCTGACAGTTTTGTAAACCTGAGACTTTCAACTGCAGTAACGGTAAAAGATGAATAAAGAACAAAGAGGAATAATGTTACCATCTGGTAGTGAACTCCTTAACGTGTTACAGGGCACACAGACGGAGGCAGACACACAAAAAACAAGACACAGCGCTAAACGGCGAATGTAAACCTTTTAAAGATGGTTTATATCAGCTAGCCCACTAAGCTACCCATGCGGCAATGACGATCCAAATACAAGAATACATACGTAACTACTCACGTCCGACGTTGACGTTGCTCAATTCGCTAAGAGGGAAAAAAAACATAAAAAACGCAAGAAAGCGTGAAGTGGAAGGATTCGGGCACACCGGGTCACTGGGCAGTCGGGGCACTGCCGGAGAAAAAGACCTGTCAGCGCGAACAATGTAATCTCACTTTCGACGCTTCGCGGGTCTATACGGGCTGGACATCAAACGCATGCCACCGAAAGTCGGCCGTGCATTGCCCGGAAACCGTTCGTTCGAGGGCGGCGAAAACGCCGATGCAGCCATTGTCGTCGCACGTCCGCACCAGAACCCCGCGCGGAGTCAATTGACCGCCCCCCCCCCGCCCCCTCTGGAACGTGCGAAAAAATCGAGGTCGCTACGCGCGGAATAGGCTGTGCGTTTCAATCGCCTTCGAAGGGAGCGGTCAGCGAGGTGTGAATGGGTGACCGGCGGTTCTAAATAAAACAAGAAAATTGATCATAAAGTGAATGGAAGCAGGGCGGGGCTGCTACGGTGCGGCAGTTCGATTCGCCATTGCGGCTAGCGGAAAGGCACTCATTTTACTTTCGTTGTTCCCTGCGTTTTCTCTTACTTGACATTTCTTTTGTCTGGTTTGGCTACTGACCCCGCACTACTGCGGTTTCCCTCGGTTCAATACCGGTAAGATTGCTGGGTTCCGTCGAAGTCACTCTGCCCTTGTTTCGTTTCTGTTTCTGTGTGACCCGACACTTCCGACGCCTTTCTTTCGTCTCAATAACTGTGATATCGCAGAGCTCCTTCGGTCGCGCCTCGAATGCTGCTATTATTTCGTTTTAAGCATTCTTATGCGAATTTTTTTTTCTTATTTGCAGCCTCATGGGAACGCATTTAAGAGCTCTATCGTGCAGTAAGTGCGGGAGTGTAGTAGCAGAATAAATTTTAATATCCTTGACTGGCCGCCATCCGTAACGACCGTTTTCTTTATCGGTGTAGTATTCAGTACCACGAGTAAAGTTCGCAGACGATTCCCAGAAACCTTATCGATAACGTTCAGGAAAAAGAAAAATCAAGCTGTTTCAACGCTGTAAAGCCCCTGGGAACAGCGAAGCTGTGCTTTTATAGTTACGTAACTGGCAAGGGTGTTTAAGTTCGCTATCACTATGATGTTGATTGATGATGGATTTGTGGGGTTTTACGTCCCAAAACCAGTTCTGATTATGAGAGACGCCGTAGTGGAGGGCTCCGGAAATTTCGACCACCTGGGGTTCTTTAACGTGCACTGACATCGCACAGCACACGGGCCTCATTTCGCCTTCATCTAAATACAGCCGCAGCGGCCGGGATTCGGTCCCGCGACCTTCCGATCAGCAGCCGAGTGCCATAACCGCTAGACCACCGAGGCGAGGCCTATCACTATGATGTATCACTGTCATTAGCGATAGATGACATTGATTTTTATTCGTTTTTAACTTTTTCTCGGTGTCAGTCGTTTTTTGCTTCACTATTACAGACATGTAGCATTAAGCTGAGTGCAAGCGTGTGGGTAGTTGGGTGAGAGCAAAAGCGCGTCCGCTTTTCCCTTCTCTGGAACCCGGGACAAGGGACGGACGAGGAAGCTTTTTCTTTCTTTCTTTCTTTCTTTCCTTCTTCTTTCTTTCTTTCTTTCTTTCTTTCTTTCTTTCTTTCTTTCTTTCTTTCTTTCTTTCTTTCTTTCTTTCTTTCTTTCCTTCCTTCTTTCTTTCCTTCCTTCCTTCTTTCTTTCCTTCCTTCCTTCTTTCTCTCTTTCTTTCTTTCTATTTCTGTGTTGTCCTTCACGCAATCACTATAATGTAGGAGTGAGTGGAGGCCAAGAGTGTGAGTACGGCTGGAGGGCTGTAGTGGGTCGGCTTTCCCTTCTTGCATGAAAGCGGACACGGGGGCGAACATGGCGGGGCCCTAAGCAGCTCCGCTGTGAAAAGCTATCGCGTAGCCACACTCCCTACCTCACGCCAGAAGGCGTTTTTCCTTTGTAATGAATATTTGAAATAATATTGGCGTCAATGGCAGTGCACGGGAAAAATATTTTCGTGACGTAATTTACACGCCTCAGTACAACGAACATGTACGAACGCATTACCTCGAATAGGACATTTGGGAGGCTTCCAGGATGTGGCCGGATAGTTATGAATGGAATACAGGGCTGTCATCCCAGAGGCTCGGCACGCATGTACGAACAGTAAGGCCGCGTGTTCCTAGCTGGATGGATGCAGAGAGCCAGGGTGATGCGTCAAACCCTCATGTCAAAAAATCTACAGGTGATTGTACAGAGGCCGAACGAAAGAAGTGGTGAAACTTTATAGGCTCCGATACCAACAATGTTCTGAGGCAGTCTTCGTTATTACTCTCTACACAAGCTTCAAGCACCTCCAACCACATGTGTCGGTGCATTCAATTAAAACAAATATACTTCTGCTCCTATCTCATGTAACGAATTGGGATAGCACGTTATTCTGATTACTGCTGATACGTCGGCGAAACCACCGGGAAGAGGGGGGGGGGGGTCTCTCAATGCCCCGTGTAAGTGGTTCGTGCCGTTCAATGTTGCAGATGTCCTTGTGCTTGCCGTTACACTGCTTTACTTGACTTAAGTATATTCCCTACGTTCCTAATCAGTTGTGGTTGATTCTTTGTGTACATTTTTGCCGGGGGCATAATATTCGAGACCCCCCCCCCCCCCGCTCTTTTATTTTTTTTTAATTACCCTGCTTGCTGGTCGCCAGGGAGCACTATTGTACCTGTGTCGACGGCTTTCCCTGATTAATACTCTCGACATTTGTGACAACGTGAAAAAAAATAAATGAGAAGTTTTCCAAGAAAGGAATATCGCCGGATAGAATGCAATGCCTTTTGCGGCGACTTCTCATCACTTAAACAACGAAACGTGTATTACATGTCCTGTTCTCATTTCCCATTCCTAACTTATCACTTCTCACTCCGCACCGTTATTTTTTTCATCAGAAATGAAAAAAAGAAGGCGACAGTGATACTCTTCATAAAGGGGGTGCTAAAGAAATTCTCGGTAATGAGAGGCCCATATTCATTTCACCCCATTTTTCTAAAGAAATAGAGGTAGTTACTTATGCACGTGTATCATTTTTTTTTTCAAAAATACGTGCTAATAGCCAGTAAACTGTTTGGTTCCAGGCAAAGGTCATCCACTGAAGCTGCGCTGCTCAAACAAAAAGAGCTCATTCTTCATAATATAGAAAATAAACTAATTGCTTTAGGAGTATTCATTAATGCCTCTAAAACGTTTGAAAGAATCAATCATAAAGCCCTCATTTTAAAGCTTCCAGGATATGGTGTGCGAGTTATTTGCTTGGATCCAGTTACTTGCACGATCGTACTCAGTATGTGGCTATTGATGACTATCACTCGTCATGTAATACAAACATGGTGTTCCACAAGTTAGTCTGCTTGGTCCTTTGCTGTTCATTATCTATATCGAAGGTTAGATAGGAAGTAGACACTGTTATACGCAGACGACACGAGCTTATTTTTATCTGGCACTATGTGATTATTTATTCCAACAGGCCAATAATATGTTAATCACGTTGCAGTCTTGCTCTTTTGAAAATTCTCTCTTTGCTAACCCGAGTGAAATTAAAGCTACATTTCTTTTAGCCAAGAATCAAGCTCTTTCTGTGAGCGCTTCTCTTAACCTAGGAGGAAATGCCACAGAAATTACAAACGCTGTTAAAACACTGGGAGCGTATTTCAATGAATTCATGTTCTGGGATGGTCATACAGAGCATCTGCAGGCTATAAGCTTGCTCGCACTGCTGGCATTCTGAGAAAATTTAAGCTCTTATTTCCAGTAAAAGCAAAGCTTACTTTGTACCACGCGCAGTTAAGATACTGAGTTTGGGTGTGGGGCAGTACAACACAGACAAATATACTAAGCTGATTATAATGCAGAAGAAAGCGCTTAGCCCGATAGCTGACGTGCCTAACAAAACGCACACTGAACCACTGTTTACAGTCTATCGCATCATGCTCCTACCTAAAATGTACCATCGTCGCCTTTTACAGCTATACCAATCACTGACTGAAAACGGCATTTCATTCCTATGTGAAGAAACTCACCTCCACACCAACAGTCAGTAGTATCCTACACGACACCATGAGTCTGTGCTTCACCACTTACTAACTGCGGTTTTCAAACCCTAAGCTGTACTTTGCCCACTTTGTTAAATAAGTTCGCTCTGTCTCAAATCTATATCCGTGAATTTTCTTACAATTCTGTAAAATAAAGTATTTCTTTAACTGTGCATTGCCCGACCACTGTTTCTGCTTTTCCTTTTTCGCCTTCTTTCTTATCTTTGGGTGCGTGTAAATCTATTGAATGTATCCTGCGAGTATAATGCGTTTGTTGCATTGCTTATTTTATGGTGCACCGCGAGTTATTTCCTGTTTTTCCTTTTAATTTTTCATGTAATATCATTAGTCTGTGCAGTTTCTGTCTCCGTGCGCACCGTAGTATCGACGTATACGTAGAGGAAGGGAGCACTGCCAAGCCGCGATGAAGCGGTTTTTCTTTGTTCTCCTCAGCCATACATTTTTGTTTGCATGTCTGGAATACTGACTCGGACTGTGTTTACATCAGGCAACCCAGTGCCCTAGCGGGACCAAGATTACTTAGTTCGCCGGCTACTACAGTTAGGATGCTATAACATTGACCAACACAGTGATGTCTTAGAAAAACCAAAACTACCTAGAATTAAAAAAAAAGCGCGCACACCGGAAACAGCAGCCATTTTCTATACGAAGATCGCGGAAGTTTATAAGTTCTGCAGGAAAACTTAACTGTGGTAATTGTTTGACCGGGCCGATATACTGGTGGTCTCGAATGGCCGTAAACGTTACAACGTTACATTCCATACGGGCAGTGTAATTTGTCTTGATTACAGTAATATACAGCTTGCTGGTTATTAACGAGCTGATGAAACCCGCTGAAGGAAATATCATTGCAGAGCATGTCCCGCCTTGCTGTTTTAAGCTGTCGCACGCCAAGTTTCAGGTGCTGAGGATGCCTCTGATGCCGAGCGTTATTTCATTTCATTCTATAGGAAACGACCGCAGTGTTCTGCACTTTTCTGTCCGGTCCGGAGTAGATTGAATTTAGTGGAAATCTCTGTGTGTCAATTTGCCAACGCCTCCGTAAGCTCCTGTGAAGCGAGCTTCTCTCCGCAGCAAGCAAGATACATGAAGGTGGCTTCTCCCCATAGACTACCTGTCAAAGCGCAAAGCCCGCTTTCACGCAACTCTCCGGCCTTGCGTCGGCTTTCTTGCTTAGCCGGTAAGCGGTGCGGTGAAGCGCAACTCGACGCGTGGGATTCTTGGGTTTATGTTTTTCTGATGCCAAAAAAGAAAACTAAAGGAGGAACTAAAGGAGCAGTTGTAACTTGATTAAAAGAGAGAGTAGAAAGCTCCGAACCCGGGTTAAATTATGGTTTTTACTTCTTTAACTCATCTTCCCGCTATTGTTGCTTACGCACAACCAGCGATCCTGCACTGTACCTGTTGCTCTAAGAAAAAAAAGAATGCTGTGTTACTAACGTCTTTAACACTGATAGTTAAAGAGTTCCTTCGCATATAGTATAAAGCTGTTACTAAGAATAACAACAGTAAAGGTACCACTATTGCTACTACTACTACTACTACTACTACTACTACTACTACTACTACTACTACTACTACTACTACTACTATTAATACTTCAGTAAAAGATGCGTGTTGAAAGCTAAGAATCTGTGACACTCGAGTAGTCAGGCGATAACAAATCCAAATGTATTTCCGTTTGCTGTGTCATCGTGCGAGTCAACTTTGCAATAAGGACACGTCGGATATCATGGGAGTTAAATTCCAGCCTACATGTGTCCATACGACGCCTTCTCTCGCAACAAGATATTCTGCGCTTAGTTCGTAGGCATGCAAGTATATTAAGTCGACTTGAAGTAGAGTGGAGACAGTCATTTCTCAAACCCCACCATCAACAACCAACACCACACCATTAACAACAACAACAGCTTCCGAATTGTCGAAATCTGCAATTCACATCTTCCCAGTGTCGATATTTGTTCATCCTCTGTAAAGAAAATGCAGGGCTGGTTCACACACTGTTCCTAACTACAAAAACTAGTGCTGTGCGTGGGAAAAGCATCGCCATAACCTAAGTGCTTAGTGGATGCCCCAGCGTTTGCGACTCTGAACGTTCTGTCGAAATCTATGCGGATGCAACCACATGATGCAAAACGTTAAGCACAGATTTCCTCTTTTCTTACGTCATTCGCGTCAATTATCACAAACGATTTGTCATACCATTACCTAATGAAAGAGACTCAATTAGTCAACTAACTTATTTTTGTATTCTTATTGTTTGGCTGTCCGCGGTAGTACCAAGAAGCACCTGCTGAGGCATGGCTGATAGGACGGAGGCCAAGGGTCTGTCCAGCTTGGTAAAAATCCCGCACTGAAAGCAGTAGTAATCAGTGACAGCCCGTCGGGTTGCGATAAAACAGCTGACCCCGACAGCTATTCTCTCGTCAAGTGAACTGCTGCAAAGCGGTGCTCCATTACGTACGCACCGTTCCTGCAGGTCAGATGCCAGGAGCTCTTAGAGATAAAAGAAGAAACATGAGCATTTCTTGTTTCGCTCTTCCTTTAAAAAGGTGCAGCGTGAGTGTCTATTCTCAAGCCGGATCACGACTCAATGTTTACTCGTCGGCTGTTGACAGGTCGAGAGATACAGGAAGTGTACGTCCGGAGTGACAGGACGTGGTGAGAGGTCAGGCGGAAAATAGCCGCGTCTATCGCTTCGTTAAAAGCAATTGCGTTCACGCAAGGGAAACAGGAAAGCGACGGACCTTTCACGAGTGACAACTCGCCTATATTTAGCCCGATTCTGACCCTAGGCCAGCGCTTTAGAAAGAAAAGGTTACCTGCGCATTAGTGCTTGGCCGTTCGAGCTTGGCTAAATAGACGTAAAAGGCTAGGAATGAGGCTGGGCACTGAAGTATCGACTGTCTTCTGCGTTGCCCATTAAGGAGAACATACCTCCATTTAAAAATATCGCAACAAAAAACTCGAGTTGAAATTGCAAACTTAACATTAAAAGACGTTCGTGACATGTCCATATAAAGTCACACTGTTCATTCATATTATTAGACCCTTTCGATGTTCGCGATTGTTATATATGTTCCTTATTATTTTTTCTCTTTTTTTTTTGCGTAAACTGCTTCAACTGTTCTCACACCAAAGTTCTCTGTTTCACGAATGTTTCAGCAATCTCCCGCTAGCGTGTATCTTTATTTCTCGTGTACCTCTTTTTTTTGTGTGCGTAATGCATTTCTTTTTATTGTTATCTTTATTGTTTCCTTTTAGTCCTAAGCACTGTCTGTTGCTGTCATTCTAAGGGTGCTGTCACTCCGTCAAGCTGGTCATTGCAGTAGCTTTTTTTGTAACTGCCCCTTTCTTTCTTTGAAAGATAAATAAACATTGAATTGAATTGAAAATATTGAACTTTGCTTTGGCACTGCTAATCGTGCAGACGCCATTATTGGCAACCGCTGACTTCTATCGTGTTTTGACAAAATGAGAAAAGACCTAAAGAAAAGTCTGTTAAAAAACAAAAAAGAAAGACATTCTGCATCATATTCGTGCTAGTGTCTGCGTACTAGCGAATGTCCAAATTAGGCTAAGAATTTGGAAAACTTAAGTGCTAACTCAGAATCAGACCGTTCAAAACGTATGTACATCACAGTACCTTGCGTATTTACTTCATCATAGCACGCATCTTGTTATGTCATAAAACTATGACTTGCAGTTGAACCATAGCAACGTGACGTTCCAGTGAAGCCGACGAAATCTTATGCTACAGACATCTTCCAGGGGGCATAAATCACAGGAAAAGCTAGCGGAAATGAGTTGTTTAGCCTATGGCTGAGAAAATATTCCCCACCTACCGCTGTTACCAGGAGTGGGACTAGTTAATACACCTGTGGCTACACCTCGTGCGCGTTCACAGAAGAAAAGAGAGGGAGAACAACAAGGCAAGACCAGGTGAGCGGATTAACCGTGTTAACGTGACTGAAAACGGCAGAGCACCGTTTAGGACGCAGGCAGGACAGGACGGTCACTTTCTTCGCCCCTGCCTTCAGCAGCGCTTTACTGTTTTTCGCTACGAGTTCGCCCACTCATATGTACTTTCAACCGTGCCAAAAGTCCGTTCGGCTACACCGCACTGGAGCATAGGGTAAAAGCCGAAAATATTAATGTGGTTGCTCGTAAACGTACATAAAAAAACGAACGGGAAGAAACTAGCGTTTCATAGGACGCTTAAAGGGGTCGTGAAACGTTTTCTGAACATTTTGTACTACGTGCGTATTCGCGATCCTTACCCTCCAATCAACAATATGCATTGTTCCGTTGCACCGTGTGCGTTGATTTAGAGCGATAAAAAACACGGTTTCGGTTTCACTGCGCGCGTTTCTCTCAACTCTGCAGATGACGTCATCTTAGTAGCTGTCATACCTCCGAGATTGGCGCGCCCTCGGAGGCCATGGGAAAACAAACCGTGCCGCCGCTTTTCTTCCGAATGGTGGCACCGCACGGTTTCCAAGTATTTTCTTCCTTTCTAGCTTTCAAGTGAATCGAATCCTTTCGAGCATACGCGAGTTCACTGTGCCTTTGAACTTAAAAATATCTTAACTCAACGTCACCAAATAGTACCACGCCGGCCGGTAGTGTCGCATAGTCGTTTCGGGAGCGCAAGAAAGCTGAGATTTAAGACGGGCGTTGTTAAATGTGCACTGAACATTTCGGCCGAAATATTTCGGAATCGGCTTGTCAAATGCGTATTGAAGCAGTGAAAATTACAAACCGGCATCTCCAAATTCTTTTCACGACCCCTTTAAAGGGGGCCTGCAACTCTTCTTGAAAGTAATCAGAAAACGGCGCCAGTCAGTCTATCAGGACTTCTGTGAACCTGCTAGAGAAATTTCATTGCACGTACCGCAGAATCCGCAATTTGATTCCAGACACAACTGGAAAGCGCCCGCTCTTCCCTCAACGAATGACGTCACTAGGCGCACGGACTAATACGCGTGAGGCAGAATAGCATCGGCTCATTTCGTGATCGCGGAAGCTTGCTCAGTAACGCTTTATTCATTCGTTTCGGATTGAATAAATAAAGAAAATGTGCGTACCTCTGTCGTGGTACATTCGACCGGTCGTTTACGAGCGCGCTCTGGCGACGCGCGTTACATTCGGCTTGTTCTTCCAGAGCGCCATCCTCCGGCTCGGAGCACCCCGAAGGGCGCTCACTCCAACCTCGAAGCGCGGCTGAGATCTGATCACGTGACTTGCACAGACGTGACGCCAGCCACAACTGGACTCCTACTATGATTCCTCGGCGCGCTTTGCAACAGAAGAAAGATGCGGTGACGTGTTCTCTGTTTCGGCCTTTGACAGCTATGGCGAGTGAGAGAGGGCTCCTCATTGATGTACCCAGAGTTGGAGCCCCGTGGTGGCCGGAGGAATGTATCATTGAAGGACTACAAAAAAAAAAAAAATGTCAAGCAGCGTTGTCGGTACCCCCAGTGACGTCATTTGTTGAAAGAAGAACGGGCGTTCTTCAGCTGCGTTTGAAACCGGATGGCGAATTCCCTGGTGCGTGCAGCGCAATAATATTTGACTCGCCTGTTCTAGGAGCCTTCAAAACTGATAGGCACCGTTTTTTTTTTTTTACCATGTCCAAAAAGTGTTAGAGGGCCCCTTTAATGCATAACGGGCGTTTCAGATACTACCGGTGGTAAGTCATTCTTCCGTCCGATCTAAGGTTCCTTTCTGTTATCATTTCTATGCTCCGAATTAAGAAATATTTCATTGTATTTATGTCTTTTTGGGCTTTCTTATTTGTCGTCTTCATGCCTTTTTAGTCATCGAAATATCGAACGCTTTGGTTTCCTTATTAATCTTGTTGCACATTTTCAACGAGTAACGATGTGCTGCTAGAGCTAAGCTGTTCTTCCAGGTACATTACCGAGTGTTACTGGGCCGTCGCTTAGATGATACTGTATCTCAGAGAATACTGCCAACACTTCCCTTTTCACCGCTATCTTTACTACGCGTGAACAGAAAGGGTGGGAACAGTTATCTGCACTTTCACTTCCTTTGCCTATGCCATGCACACGGAAAAAATAACAGGAGACATGTTTACGACAGCGTTCGCGCTCTGAGTAAACAACCGCGTCCTACAAAATCTAGCGATAAGGAGACGTTGAGGAAGCCAACAACCTATAAATGTTCCTGGGCGCAAATACACGTTTTCGATTTCTATTTGTAGGTTGCCGCAAGATATCTCGGAGGTAGAACACGAAAAAATATAAGTTTTACTTTTCTCCGTTGTCCAACATCCTCGAGCCACGAAATTTCATTGCACACCGTTTGTAGGCGAGGATAAAAGAAGCTCGTATCCGTAACGAGAGAGGAAACCAGAGGCGGCTCTGCAGCAAACCCTCTCTCAAAGACAACGGCGTGTTGCGGCATTAAGGAGGTCGTTCTTCGTAAGCTTGCTTTCGGGAAAGGCCCCTCGTCACAAACGCCGACGGCCACTCGAAATGCAAGACGGACTCGAGTATATTACGCACGCACCTTCAGCTGTTTGCTTTTCTATCGCTGATGACGCGTCAACTCACGTCCTCTGCGCACTAGTATAAAACTAAGTGGCGTCGTTGGAAACTTGACACGACGGCCATCCTCCTCGAAAATCGAGCCCATCCTCCGCCGCTGCTGCATAGATATTCGCTTCCACTCGAGCAACACACGCGCCTCGCCTACGCTGGCCGTGTCCACTTGAGCGCGGGACGACCGAGGAAGGATGTACGCACGATGACAGCGTCGTGGGCTCGTGACAGAAATGCAGGCAGGTTGTTGCGAGCCGAGCTCGCCACTGATAGCTTCCCGGTGGGGTCTGAGAAGTTATACTTGGCATGGGCCACTGCTGGCGCTATTGGCGGCGTGCAAGCGTTGACCACCGAGAGTGACAGGGATGGCTTACACTTTCCCACTGTCTCTTCCTTCTCCCCAGCCAATACGTTCGAGTTGGCTCTTGTCATCGCCGGCGAAGATGAAGCCGCTGGACAGGGAGAAAGGAAAGGCTGTCATTTCCTTCAGCCAAATGTGTGCAGCACCGTACGAGGCTGCGAATCGCTTAATTGCTTCAGCCAATCGGGGGCGGCTAATGCTCCCACGTGCGGCCCCAGTTCGGCATGGAATGTGTTGGCTGCGTACTATGAGAGCAGGCTCTTCCTGCATCAAGTATGGAATATTCGTCCACTGTTGCCTACCTTTGAATGAAGTGCACAAATTTTGTAATACGAAACATGCAAGGAAGTTGGTTAAAACATTACGCTGCAACAGTTACAGTAAGGGCCGCTTAAGGCTGTCGGTCTGTTCCCGCACTCCGTCGAGTAAATCACGCTTGAGAGACGCTCATTAGGTGTAGGTTTACGTTAATATATAGCGCCTTGAATAACCGCACGGCGCACGATAAAAAGGATTTACAGTATGTACTTAGAGAATGTGTCGTAGATGTAGTCCAAAAGCTATTAAGGCTACAGCCTTAATTACTTTTGGGAACATGGGAACATGGGATAGTAAAGCGTTCCTTTCTTTGTCTTCTTTCTTTTCTAGCGTAACGAGTAACGTATTCAGTTACTTCTCTTCGCTAATGCCTACAATGCTGAAATACAAGGTCATTAGCTAGTCAAGGAGACACGCGCAAAATCAAAAGTTCGTTGAAGTGCGCAGATCCTCGACCGCCCATGTATGAGGATACAACGCGCGACATTGTGCTATGACAGAAAGCGATGCTATACGGCGAGGCCAGACGGTAAAGTCTTCAAACACATGTTCCCATACGCAATATGTGTTACCTTCGAACAGATCGGCATAGACGCCTCTCATCTAGGCTACGTTACGTATGTGTGCAACTATCAGACGACATCGACAATATGCAGAAGACCGAGTTGACGCAATGTCGTGTGTTGTTATAGCGCCATCGAAGGTAACAAGGGCGCACAGGAGAGGAGGCGCAGCGCGACATTGCGTGCGGGTTGGCGCAAGTTCGTGTCATCCCAGGTGAAGAGGAGTCACTCCGGGCGATGAAAGGGTTCGACACGACACGCGGACACTGTGTTGCAGTCGAGGACAGTCCTACCGCGGTTCGTAGTCCAACGGTTCGGACAGCCAGGTAGCGACGCACGAGGACGGCAGCTGGGGGGACGAGGAACGGGAAGGAATCGACGCGCATGCAACTTCGGCTTCGTTGCGCATGCAGCGCTCGCGGCTGTGCGGCGAAACGGAAGCGGGAAATTAACGGTCGCTCAGAGGCGAGGAGATGGGGCGGGGAGGGAACGAAAGAGGAAGCGAAGGGGTTCCCGGACGGAGCGGCCGCTTGGTAATACAACGGGAAGCGGCCTTTCCTGCACGGAAAAGAAGCAATATCCAGAAGGGCCCTTCCCCCGACGCTGGCTAACAGCGCACCGTGAGGCCCGCCAAACAAGCGAGACTGGCAAAAAGGAAGCGCACGTTTTGCCGCGGCCGGTCGGCCGTGCTGCTATTGAACTTGGCCGAGGAAGGACCTTCCTCCTCATCTCCGCTGCTGGCGGCGGCCGGGAATTGAAAATAGAACGAGGAAGACCAGGTACGTTGTGCCCTTCTGGAGCGAAGGGGCCCTCTGCCGCGAGCGACCACCGAAGCGGCGGCAGCGCCATATAACGCCATTTCGCCCCGTGGACGACGCGTTTGCATGCACCGACGTGCCACTGGGTTTCGCGTTTCGTTAATACGCTGAGCGGGCCGCCGTCTTCCTGTATAGCACACCTTGCCCGCGCGGCCTTCTCCGACTCGGCATCGTACTGTTCCGCCGCGCTCTATCCCGCTTTCTCGGCCCCTCGTACGGGTTCCCCGCCTGCGTTCTCCATTCTCATCCGGGGTCGAGCCTCGAACGCGCGATGACTCCCGAACGGAACTGCACGCGTTCCACATGCGGCGCCGACCGCTTATACGAGATCTGCATACGGAGGCACAGCCGACGTCTTCCAATTGTATACAATGCAGGAGCGGTATGTGGGCAGCGAACATCGTACCGGGGCAAATGCGGAACTCGGAACGGTTATACACACTTGTGAAAGCGAATGCGCTAGAGCGCGGAAGCGGCCGTTAATGGCGAAAGGCCACGTCGGGCGCTGGGAGAGGAAACGTCCGGATTATATCCTTTACAAGGCACGACGAAGCTACGCGAGGTTATGTATAGCGGGCGACGTAGGTGGCGTGGTGAACGCCACTCGATCTTGACTTGCAATGAAGTGCCGGTGGGAGATTTCACTTGTGCATAGTTGAACCATAAGGATTCGTAGCGTGCGCGTTAACTAAATTAATCCGGAACTCGGCACGATCTACGATGAACATCCCGAGCTTCGCCCACTCATCATCATTCACTTCGTGGAATTCGCCATATCCACGAAGTGAATTATGATGACTGCGCGAAGCTCCGGAGGTAACCTGGTAAACCGTGAATCCTCCACACATTTTGCCCACTCGATAATCATACAAAGACCTGACACAGAAACATGGGGGTGTGGTGTGATTATATATAGGCAGTCTTCGTCTTCTTCGTGCAGCACTCCTTGTTCGCACACCTTGAGAGTTCCCACCGCCCCGTTGACGAGTCCGTCGATGACGTCGATGTTGGTTGTGATCATGTACAGCCTGTTAGGGACATTGAGAATCTCGTTGGGAAGGTTGGCAAATTCGGTGTGCGACATCTTGGACGCCTTCTCCTTTGCCTTGTACACGGCTTCTTGCGCCGTGCAACCCAGGTTGGCGAGTGCTAGGTTGGCGTGGTGAACCCACGTTGGCGTGGCTACAACGGCGCGACGGCGTACAAGCCTTGACCCCAAGGAGCTTCGCCCCTAAAAGGACATCCTGTGTTTCTTTATAGGGGCTGCAACGGCGGCGAGCGAAGCAGGATACAAATCTCAAGGAAACTAACGAATCTTACGTCTACAAAGGTACGAAGAATAGGTATTCCTCTGTGATAGCACAGGTAATTGGGCTAGTTGGTACCTGCTCATTGTGAAGGAATGGGGCGCACACAAACGCACGACATCTGCAAAAGAAGGGAAAGCCACTAGGCGCTAGTGTTGTCCCCTTCAAAAGGATATGTTGTTGAGCTAGTTGGTTCATCGCTTCTCTTCCAAGTGTCCGTGTATTTGTGCGCGCTGCATTCCTTCACCAAGTCCTCTATGACGCTGTATTTAGAAATTATAACAGATAGGAGAGTGTTCTTAGACTGATTGATCTATCGCAGTTTTAAAACACCAGCACCTGTCATAAAGCCTGACAAGAACCCTTTATAAAGTCTTGCATTGATGGAGAGATAATGTAGTCATTGATTTGCAATAGCACTTAGTAAATTCGTACTTTAATGAACAAAGATTAAGCGTTTACTTCTAAAATAAGCTCTTTCTTCTTTTAGGATGGTATATAACCTGTAAAGCGTGCTGATTCTGCAACATCTTCTGCACCTTGCTTATCTTTAATGAAGTAGCGTGGTGACACTCTTCGATATTCGCAAAAGCCGCATGATCACGGTTACCGCTCTTTCGGCACTTGTTTGCAATGCGTACTTCAACTGTTGCAAATATACTCGCCGAACGTCGCATCAGATGATCCGTTAGTTGAGTGAGTTATTAATTATGCGAGCCCTGAAAATGCTGGCAACACATATTTTGCCGCCCATTTTGAAACGCTAATAAACACGTTGAAAGACCAGAGCGAAAGAACCTGAAGAGCCGACCTCGCCTGTGACACGTACGCTCGTGCTTGGAGCTGCGGCCCCTCCTTGGCCCGTGGCAAGGAGGTGCTCTATGCAGCACGAAAGCCTTGCGAGCGTTCCTACAGTCCTCAATGAAACGTACTAAACTACGACTCTGTGTGCGTGCGCGTCTGCGTGCTTTCAACCTGTCATCGATTTTCATCGCTTCATTTATTGCACCTTCATTTTTATGCGTGCAATTGATAGGAGTCGGCGTTGAAGGTACCGATCACCTTTCCGTCGCATGAATAGGGCAGCCTCCCGATCCTCAACGCTAGAACGTGAGGCTCCTCTAACTTTTAATCATTTGGATGTCTGCTCATGTAGATGTTCTAATCAAAATGGGTGTTTATTTCTCGCCTGCTCAAAATACAGGTCACATAACAAAAAAAGTGTTCGGCAACTGAGTAATATAAGCACCGCCTTCTTACTTCCAGGTTTTCTGTATGAATCTAGCGCACTTCGGTGCTCAGAGCGTGCAGTTACAGGATGAGCTTTCTTATGTAGAAGGGTGGATAACCGGGCCAGTTGGTATAAATTCATGGCGACAAGTGCGCAAACAAACACCGAACGAAGTGAGGAAACACAAACGAGCAATGTACCAGCAAGCGGCTCTAGAGGGCAGGGGTGGCAAGAACGAAGAGACAGAGACGACAGCAAGGAGGTGCCTTCGTGCTTCCTCGTGCACCTTGGGCATCTGTCCAGCTTTTCTTTCTAGATATTTCCTGCGTTTGTGTAAGTAACGTATAGATTTCCCCCAAGCGGCAGCTTGTGTGACACGCACTTCACAAACCGTCCAATATATTGTTTTCTATAGTTCCAATAAATAAATAAATAAATAAATAAATAAATAAATAAATAAATAAATAAATAAATAAATAAATAACGGCTACATTGCGATAAGCATTCTATGATGCTATGAATACACACAGTCTTGTACTTCATGCGTTGCCCAAAAGAATCCTGCAGAGGACGGGAAAGCTATATAATATGCAAGTCCACTTCAAGTTATATAGACTACTATGGCGAATGAGGTCGCCTGTGTGGTATTTGATTACCAATGTTCTTATCTTGTCTTTATCATAGATTGCTGAGTTAAAACGTGAGTCTTGTGTGAAATATGACCCTCGTCGAGAGCTCCGTTTATTCAGCATTTCCAAAAGGGTTCCGCCTTGACCATTTCGGTCAAGCGACGTGCACTCACACGTGTACGCAAACAAACACTGCGGAGTAGGGCACGCCCCTCAAGTCTTTCAGGTACCTCGAGGTCAAGGTCTGCACCACAACGTCCTTCTGTTCCCGAAGGGTGCCTCTTCCACCGTGGTGTCAAGTTGCGCCCCTGCTCCTGTGGATTGTCTTCGACGCTGCGGGGCATAGCCGATGGGGAGGTCACAGTCAGCGAGCTCCTTCGCACAACGAGCTCCTCTCAGCGAGAAGGCACCGATTCCGGCACCGCAGGGGCCTACACGATGAACGACGAGAATATAACGACAAACGCAATCACGCACGCTTACACGAACGCATGCAGGAGCAACGCGGAAACGAGAGCATGGCGGGCGGAGACGAACCGCTTTGCCCGCATCAGGAACTGTAGCTTCTGGACGCTGAATCGCTTCACCAGCTCGTTTCGGTCCTCTCGTTCCTTTCTGCAAGCACCACTCTGCCGTTATGATGATCGACCCCGATTCGACGTGTAGCGAAACAATGATGCGCTATTCTCTCTCTCTCTCTCTCTCTCTCTCTGCAGCGCCACGCACGTACGTGCACAACTCTTCCAAACGTAACGGCCCCGATGACCCGCCAGAAATGGACGGCGCATCGCGGCGCCTGGACCTACGCAGTCTGCAAACAGCCCGCGTCGCTGTGTTGCCAAGCGTGCGTACCACTTACTTCACTCGCGAAAAGCAGTCCTGCCGGACGCGTCGCCGTCGATCAATCATCGTAAATGAGACACTGCTTGATTTAGCTTTCAAATGTAGCCCAGACTGCTTTATCGCTCACCGTCAGGAACAGCACTCCTAGTGCCGTGGCTGTAGTAGAGAGGTATCAGAAGTGTCTGAGTTAAAGTGAGTTTGGTTACTACACCCTCGTGATGGTTGTAGACCGCCACACTGTTGCTAAAATTAATTTGGCGTGGTTTTAGAGAGACAGAGAGAGAGAGAGAGAGAAAGAAAGAGAGAAAGATAAATCTGTAACAGTCATCCCGCAGGTGTTAGCCTGGTTTAACGCCTAGCTTGCTACTACAGATGCACAATGATCAGGTGTTAACACAACGGTAGCGCGCGCGCACGCGCGCACGCTCACACACACACACACACACACACACACACTTGTGGCCGAGGCAGAGGAGCGGCGGGAGGTTCGCGCCTCTGCGACCGCACAGAAACCTATCGGGTGGTGATGCGAAGCCGAACAGTGTCGCACAGCTGTTCATCACTGGGCGTCCAAAGTGGTGCACTGCAGTGTGTTACACGAAGTGTCCATGCACTGGGAAATCCTTAGCGTTTCCTCAGTGCCCCATGTGCACTTCTTCGGAGTGGCTTCCTTGTGTCCCGAAGAATAACGATAACTGTTGTGGTTCGGGTGAGGAAAGGGCGCTATCTTCCGCAGCCCATATCGGGAGCACGGCTCTGCAGCGATCGTGGAGGTACAGGGGAAAGCGAACGAATAAAACCGTAATGGAGGGTTTTGGAAATTTCGACCAAGTGGGGTTATTTTACGTGCAATGACATGGCACAGTACACGGGCCTTCTCGGCTCCACCAAGAATGCCACCGCCGCGGCAGGGTTTGAAACCGCGCCCTTTGGATCCGCAGTCGAGCATGACCACTCGACCACCACGGCGGACTACGTCTTCAAGAGTTCTGAACTTGGTGCGTTTTACGACGTGCAGTACGGTGTTAACCTTCTTGTGTTACAAAAGTGTAAGATGTGCCGGACATTCCAGCGTTGCTTTTTTTACACACCTCGAGAATAAAACAAGAGAAAGCCAATTCGAAACGGCAGCCAGCCGAGTTGATCATTGGCTTTAGTTTCGCATATTTACTGACGAAAAGCTTCCACAATAACAATTATTTCATTTAGTATCCACAGCTGCCCAACAATTTTCAGCTGGCGGCCGCGCAGATGACGTGTTGAAATAAATCGAGGTCGGCGGGTAAACACAAAGGAAAGTGATGCGAAGACGCTTGCAGTCTTATCGAGCGCCATCTGCAACGAAGCGGTCAAATGCGTTCAACGTGGGCGGGCCCTCACAATGTACGCAGAGTGTGCGATTACAAGAGGGGGTGGGCGCGGAAGGCGGGGGGGTGAAGAGGCGGATTAGTGGATGGAAAGCAGAGGGAGACGTGTTGGATGGTGCCAGCTCCCGTATGCTTTAGATTGCACCTGCGCGCATTACCTAACAGAGAACGAGATACGGGAGAATACGAAGAAAAAACGAAATGAAAAGTGAAAACATTCACGTGGGAGGGACAATCTGCATACAATTTGTTCCGCTAGGGGGGTCGTAGCAGTCGCTGACCGGCGTAGTGCACGTACACACAATGGGATGCGGAAGTGAATCTTCCATCCATTTGCGTTCCATTTGATAAGAGACGCTCGACGGGGTGAAAACCGAAACTAGCGCACCACGAGGGAAGATTACCACAGTAGGAGTACACAAGCGAACGAAAAGTGAGGCCCTTAAGGTCTGCGGCTCGGCTTGTACATTCGCTCCCTTTCGTACGTAAGGCTTGTCATGTCTGCACGTACCTCCCCCTTTCCTGGTCTTTCAAGATGTCCGCGGAATCGAGGAGAACCAACAGAGCGTCGATCGCGCTTACAGATTACGGCGTCCACGAAGCCACTCGGGGCTGAATCATGAGATACAGTAAAGATGCGACCGTATCAGAAGACGACCCAAAGCCACCAGAGTGTGGAAATTCTGAAAATACGTGACGTAGTGGTGTGCCCCCAGCTGTTCCACTCACAAGGGTCATCGGAAAAATACTCACATAGGCATTTAAGTGCAATTGCATGTTTGTAAGCGAATGTACTTGTTATCGTTCGCAGCCCATCTGCCTTGCGATATTGAGTAAATTGTGAGTGCATCGCCTTGCACCTTCGTCGAGTCTTCCACTGTGTAACTCAGAGCTGACATTAAATAAAGCGTACTTTTCACACACTTAAACTTCCCTCCGTAACTATTAATCTCAAATGATGGTGCAGCACCGTTACACTTCTTAGCTATAATGAAGGTTTATAGCTTACCATCACATTTCCTTTGACAAATGAAATCACGATCTTGATCATCACCTTCTTCTTTATCTTCATCATCCTCATGTTCTTCTTCATGACCTGTCTACGCCCACTGCAGGGAAAAGGCGTCTGCCACAGATCTGCAATTATCCCGGTTTTGAGACAGCTGCGGCATGCTGTCCCCCGCAAACTTCTTGATCTCATCTGTGCACCTAACTTTCTGCCGCCACATGCCACGCTTGCCCTCTCTGGGGATCTGTCACCCTTCATGTCCAACGGTTATCTTGCCTTTGCATTACATGCCCATTCCATTTATTT
The DNA here is from genome assembly GCA_013339685.2 of Hyalomma asiaticum. NCBI lineage: Eukaryota > Metazoa > Arthropoda > Arachnida > Ixodida > Ixodidae > Hyalomma > Hyalomma asiaticum. Next base: position 5,807,072 of record CM023489.1, on the reverse strand, counting down.
TTCTTGATTCCTACTAGGATGTCAGTCAGTGTTGCCACCCTTGCGCCGCGGACCACACGAGCAGCTAGTCTTGAGATTGCAGGGGAGATACATCATCAAACTGAGAAGGTGCATACGATAACTTTGCAATGGCTCACAAGCCACTGTGGAATCATTGGCAACGAGCGGGACGACGATGCTATCCGCTCAGCTCATACACAAGATCACCAACTGCCGATACCAATTTCCAGGACAGGCGCTGCGCGGAAGCTCCGCGTGCTTGCTCGCGAATGCACCAGGTCGAAGTGGAACGAGCCACATTTCAGGGATTCTCGATTATACTCCTTATACTCAACTCCAAGCCTTCGACTACATTCAGGGCTTCGTTGAGGAGACGCGCCCTTTTGTGCCGGCTATGGTTGGTCGTCGGATTCACCAACGCTTATGCGTTCTGTACAGTGATGGCAGACACCGCAGCTTCCGACCACTGCGGTGAAGAATCCATCGAACATACCTTGCGCGAGTGATTGCATATTTTGCAATCACTTTACAAGCGTTTAACCAGCCGGATGACGAACCTCTGTCGGAAGATAGACTTCTACGACATAGAGAGGATCTGACGTCCCATAAAAAGGCTGTGCAACCACTAGTGCTGTTGCGAGCGACCAGCCTATCTGGACGACTGTAACTGAAACGTCGTTCCTGTGTGTGCGTTATTTTATTTTATTTCTTTTTCTCTGCTTGTGTTCTTTCTTGTTATTTTTTCGCTCTCTTTCTCTATCCAGTTTCTTACCCTTTTTCTTTTTTCTCCCACTCCAGCGCAGTGTAGAAAACCGGATGCCAGCTTCTGGTTAACCTCCTTGCCTTTCTTCTCATCTCTCTACACGCGTTTGTACCCTGACCCACTCCGTTACACCCATCACTTTCCGTTCCACTGCTCGCTGCGTCATCCACAATATAAGTTGAACCCTTTTAGTGAGCCTCGCAGTTTCTGCCCCGTAGGTAATTACCATTAAGGTGCAGCTTATATACGCTTTCCTCTTGAGGGACAATGGTATCTTGTATTCATTATCTGAGAATGCCTGACGACTGCACTCCACCCCATTCTTATCCTTCTATTTATCTTAGCCTAATGTTTCGCACCAGCGGTCGCACCTGGCCTAAGTATATGCATTCGCTTACTATTTCCAGTGCTTCGCCACCTATGGCAAACTGTGGATTTCAGCAAGGGTCGCCTGGTCTTCAATCCGTGACTTTTTCGAAAAGATCGCAGCCATAACGCTGCCATTGTCTGACTAATTCGTTATCTAAATATACCAAATTGACGCCATGAGCTACGGGACACGTCGTAGTAGAGCGCTCTGAGAGAGAGAGAGAGAGATGAAGAGGAAAGGCAGGGAGGTTAACCAGATATTAGTCTCCGGTTTGCTACCCTGCACTGGGGAGAAGGGGGAGGGGGTTAGAAAGATGACAGCGAGAGAGGGTACAAGATTCCAGACAAGCACAACAAATAAAACACGCACACGCACACACACACAAAGAACGTTCCACTTAGAGGCGTGCACGAAGGCCGGTAGATCTCAAGAAGCGCAGTAGCGCTTGCATGGCCTTCTTCTGCGACGTGAGGTCCAGACGATGACGTAGAATGCCTTCTTCCGACAGTGGTTGGTCATCCAGCTTGTTCAGTGCATGCTGAAGGAATTGCCTCTCTGCATTGTACCGTGGGCAGTCACATAAAATGTGCCCGATTGACTCTTCGTGACCGCAGTGGTCACAGGCTGCGGTGTCGGCCATCCCTATGCGGAACGCATATGCCTTTGTAAAAGCGACGCCCAACCATAGTCGGTATAAGAGAGCGCTCTGAAAACAGTTAATCAGCCATAAGGCGCACCTGAATGAAAGCGCTTAGGAACTGAGAAACACAAATTACGGAAAAGAAATCAGCACTTTCATAAAACAAGGAAGAAAGCGTTTAGTGACAGCTAGAGTCACAGTTCGTGACAAGGAAGGGTTCAGACGAGATTGCAAAACCAGAATTAGTGGTGCTACCCCGGTTCGATACCCTAGGCTGCTGACGGGGTATGGTAACACAGAATAAGTGGTACGAACCGCGATATCGTTAGGACGACTATAGTGTACGTTGCGTTGCGAAAAAGGTAGGAGGGCCGAAATTTGAGAATATCCACCAATGGTCACTAAGGACAAAAAGTAAAATAGGACTGTTTCAACATTTTTTAAAGCATCACTTTTCGTGCATGATATCGCGTGCACCGCAAACCTAATTTTGCTCACTTAATCCGGCGTAAAGCGAAACCTATACCATTCTAAAGCTGTGGCGTGATCGCCACGCTAGCGAAAGTTCGGTGTGAGAAATAAAGCACCCAATGGCCTTGTCATTCTTCAATGTCCACACCGCTTCTCAGCAACGTCCTAAAGTTAAATGCAAAATCGCTTATTTATATGCGATTATAAGACACCGGACATCCTTATACCGCCTTTTTTTCCTATCGGCGAATGTGATAGCTACCGTCTCGCTTGAATAGCGCATTGCGCTTTCAGCGTGCTCTTTAAGTAAAGGGGCGAATTAAATGCGTGCAATGCACATTGAGCACAGCGCCACTGCGCTCCTTCATCCAACGAATACTCCGAAGTAAATAAGGAAAAAAAAAAACACTGCGAGCGAAGTGCACTGTAAATTAATTCAGATCGACGCTTCGCGTCTGACACACGTCCTGCGCCGGTCGGTGCCTTGTCAGCCGCGAGTCAACGCCTGCCACGCGCTTTCCGAGCCCGTCCTGCGCTTGTATCTCATATTTATGTGTTTTCTTGCTATTGTTGTTGTTTACTCCTCCCTTGACGGCATCCCGTAGCCATCTCACTTTAACACGGCTCACGTTCAGCATAACTGCAAACACAAATGCGCATTCACATTACGCCACAGCTCTAGAAGACGAGAGGAATAAATTTGTTCGTGCCTGTGCGCACGCATTTCACGTTACTTGTGTATACTGTAACGTGTATCTGTTCTGCTTGTAGGCGCGTATATATTTGACTGCGTAATAGCTCGTCAGGAATGTTGGAACTGCATGTATGCATTAGTTTTCTGGTGCGCATATACTTTCCTAGCTGGTTTCTTCCTTTTGTGTTACAAGTGAATAACTGCGAGTGTACGAGAGCGAAAAATAATATATGCGGCCAGAAATGAAAATGCCTTCAGTAGACGTTCATCATAAGCACGAGTATAGCACTCTTAAAGGCTAGGACGCCTTTCTCGATAATAATAATATTTAACAGCAATGTCCTGCCATGACACATTTATTTTGGTTCTTTCTTCGTCAATGCAATGCTCACGACTACGTATTCGTTTCTTACAGTGCGATCTAGTCACGATGCGTTTACATGGTTGGCCATCGGGGATGTTTGCAATGCTTGGAGTTGAATGAGCTTGCGGTTTTTAAATGCGAAGCATTTCTTAGCGACCTTCGGCGTCTTTGAGCGCGTCCGTCCATCCATCCAGCAGCCTACGACTGTGTGCTCTCCTGGCTGTTTCGTTCATGGGATGTATACGGAAATTGGCATGCCACAACATGACTGCACGACGAACATTAATAACAGTTCATAACATGAAAATCGTGATATGCATGTCACGAGCGGCATGATTTTACGTGCCACGGTCTTAGTGCTCTCCTGGCCTTTTCGTTAATGGGATGTATGCTAAAATTGATGTGGCACGACATGACTGCATGAGGAGCATAAATGACACTCATAACACAAAAATCATGACCTTCATGTCATGAGTGGCATGATTTACGTGCCACGGTCTCGGTGATCTTGAGGCCGTTTCATTAACTTGATATATAGAAAAGCGGTACGGTGAAATAACAATGTCTGACGACCATGGGCGATACGTTCTAAGAACGTGGAAAACATGACATGCACGTCATGAACCGCATGACTTACATGCCACGCGTTTCGTTAATGGTATATATACCAAATTATAATGGCACAACACGACTGCACGACGAACATAAATGGCAGGTCATAACATTAGAATCATGACGTGCGTGTCATGAGCGGCATGGTTTATATGCCACAGTCTTGGTGCTCTTGCAGGCGTTTCGTTAACTTCATATGCACCAAAATCGGTACAGTGAGACAACAATGCAGATCCACTTTACGTTCCTGATGCGTGCTTCGCATTTCCAGGATTCCCACTGCACGTGGGATGTGGCATTTTTTGTATGAAAGCGTCGAGGTCGCAGACTGTGAGGCACGAGAGTCACAAGAATACGCTGAACAGACTCGTGGATGGTTCTCTAAATATTTCGGCGCTACATGTATCAACCAAAGATGCGAAAATGTGCATTCTTTCCAGCGAAGCGCGCTTCTGTCGCCCCCAGCTTGTTCGCACGCCAAACTCTGCCATTCCGCATTAGCGTTGTCGTCCGTATACCCACACAGCTCTATATAAGAGAACATCGCTCTTCACGCAACGTTTGTTCATTCAGAAGTATACTGCGCAGTACGTTTGAGTTAAAGCCTATCCAAAAGTGAAACGTAGCAGCATGAAGCAAGCTGTTCGGGCCCTTCCTTTCGAATTTTAAATGTACATGGAAGTTCAAATAGAAGCACACTAGCAACTGTAAACTGAAGGTGGCCAACGGTTGTCTAGTCTTCCGAAAGGGCGCGGCAGAATTCGAAAAATGGAAACAAAACGAGGGAAAGGATATAGGGGGAAAAAATATGTCAGACCAGAGTGACAGAAGTAATGTAACGACAGGCAATAAAGGACAGTCGTAGGTCGCGTTAGTTTATTTTAACATGTAAAATTCTAAAATTTTGAAATTTGGGAACAAGTAACGAATATGACATAGCTGATCTCTCAGGTAACCCTGCCTACTTGTATATAATACTTAATACTTGTAATAAATAATACTTGTAAATGGGATTATATTATTGTTTCGATGTTCCAGGTTTCTTTTTGAATGTCGCTATAACCTCGAGAGCTAGACGTGTCTCGATTTGATCATTTCCCACCGAATATTTCTCGCAGTTTTTTTTTTTTACGCCTATGAAGTAAACTTCTCCCCCACCCACTTAAAATTATGGCCGACGGGAGAGTAATAAAACCAGGGGAAATAATTTTACACAGCATTGTTGAGGCGTGGACCGCACAGAACTCCATCTGGTTTCATCAGCCGTCCACTGTGTACCAAGTATTCGTGTCACTTCGCACACATCGAAATTAAAGCCGAACCACCCAACCCAGAGGGAAGCCTCCCTAACCCTTGAGCCCTATCTTGTCAACGTCATTGCCTGTGGCCGTAAAGCCGCCCTCGCACACTTCTCCGGTAGACTAGAAGAGAAACAAGCTGTATCTTCGTCATCGTGTTTCGATGGAGCAACAACCTAGTAGCCGCAGGGCCGAAGACGTTCTCTGCTCTTCTATCGCTGCCGAGTCCGTTACAGCTGCCGCGAAGCTGCAACGACACAGCGCGTCGATTGGCATCGTGCTCAACCGCCCCGGGAGGTTCGCGCATCTCGGCAGAGCGGCCGAGCAAAAGTCGGCCATCGCGCAGCGCAAGCGCGTTCGGCGGTGCGTGCGAGTTGCTGCTGTTGTTGCTGCCCCCTTGTGAGGTCACGGAAAGGGCGCTCCACCCGCTCTGGAAGCGCGCAGAAAGGGAGCAGGAAGCGACGCCGCCAAAGGAACCCGTGCTGTGCAACGCGCCGTGGTGGCCACCGTCCGTCGGCTTGTGCGTGCACAGTCGAGTGTGACGTGACACAGAACACACCCGTAGTTTCATTCGAGAACCTCGGTTACATTTATTTCCGCAACAAACTCGACGCGAATCTCTTCCTCTTCCGTCTTGTGTGTGCACTGTGCTTCAATACGACCGGGAACCTCCACGCTTCCCATGTAGGCAACGTGCACTTGCATTCGCATGCCGAAAGGAGCATAGATCAAGCGCGGAGAAGTTACCTTGTAGGAGACGCTACGCCCTTGCAGGCGAGCTACCCTTCACCTCGAGGCAAGAATAGTATTTACGTTGTGCAAATGTTATAAAGCCGTTGATGCCGTGCATTACGGTGAGGCACGGTGGCTGATGCCGATACGAGTTCATCGAACGATGTTTAGCGCAAAGCAACGCAGGACGGATAGGAAGGACACAACACAAAGGCTAACTTTCAACGCCGGTGCTGAAAGTTAGCGCTTGTGCTGTGTCCTCCCTAACCGTCCTGTGTTGCTTTGCGCTAAACATCGTTCGTATCTTACAAACAAGGCCGAATTTCTCCCCTTGTGGAACTCATCGAAGCCACAGCGTGTAGGCTCTAAGTTATATCAAGTCCACACAGTTCATCGCGGATGCTTGGGCGCGTTGATAACCATCAATCGTATCCCCATCTATTCCACGCTGCAAGTTCAAGCAAGCCATCCTTGGTCCTGCTCTGAAACTAGGCGGCAGCATACGTATGCCTCAATTTCGGCTGTTTATATTCAGCGAAACCATGATGTCGACATGACTTGGCTCATGCGCCAAGCAAGATACAATGAGCAAAGCAAGGTTGCCCAAGACAAACAAGAAATATCTATTGTATCGCCCTGGAAGTCAACGCTATGTACCTCTAGAGATTCGACGAGGACTTTCGAGTTCGGAGCCAGACGGTTATCGATCATGCATCCTTTTGTATTCGCTAGTGCACTGGTTCTCCTTTAATCAGCGCAGTTAAGCAGGTTAGTGAGTACGTGCACGATGAAGCAGTGAGAGCTCATCATCTGCAGCATGCGGAACTGCCACGTAGCTACAATGCCCACGTGCTCATTAGGTCACACGCAGAAGAGGTACTTTTTTTTTTTTTTTTACATAGTGCGCAGCTTGTGCAATACATGATAGTTTATTCGCATTCGTGCGAATCAATGCCGGGGGGGAATTCAGAATAGTTGTGCAATATGCGCAGATACTTCATTATCGCCCTTACAGAAGTTGAAATGCTGTTTCGGTGTAGTTTTTAAAAAGAAAATTTACGAGTTGCTGTAAGCATTCAACAGGAATGCTTTTTGCAAATGACATTGCACAGATGGAAGCACTATGTGCAAACGGGGATATAAAAACAGCGGAATGATTCCCTCAGACTCGCTGCCTTACATTTAGACAACACCTATATTCGTCAGAGCTGGGTTCTTATACCAAAATGCTGGCCAGCCAGACTCTGGCATCTCACCCTGTTTTTGTCTCACCTGTTGCGCAGCAGGAATACTTTAGAACCACAACAGACTTTGTGGGGCACGTAAGAAGCTTCACACCAAAACCCAACTTATCTTCATTATAAGCGAACGTTTTTGTATTTGAGCATCTTCATCGCACATAGTGTACGACGTATCCGACTATCAACGAAGTGAAAAATTGTTAGGAGTTCGTGACCTCAAAAATGTAATTGAACTTGGCAGACCTTCATCCGCGGCGCCTGATAACGTTGTCCGGACGTTGTGGGCTCGGAGCAGTGAACTGCACGGAAGTGCAGTGTACTCATTTGCTTCCGAGTCAAACGTGAGTGCGTTTATTCTTAGCATAATAACTTCCGCTACTCTTTCGTATGCCAGTGTTGATAATCGGTGGCTGGTTCCTGTGCTCGTACACAGAACAGCAGCACTCGTGTCGCAGCATAAGCGTCGCAAGAAAGACGCATTCAAACCACGAGAGTTATCCCGGTACTATTTTCTTCAACATTCGTTTCACTGACAACTCAACCGCTTTTTGAGCTTCCAATTATGGATTCCAAGAACTTCAGAGTTAACGTTCTGTCCCTTATTCGTATTATGTCCGTTTCTGCGGAAGATCAGGAGGAATCTTCGAAACACGATTGACCGGCCCAGCCAAATTTCTGAGTGACATTAGTTTCTACAGCACCAGTTTACGGCTATGGTTCGCATAGCAGGGAGCTCCGTTTACGCAGCGCGCTAGTGATTCGTCGTGCTGCTGCAGGGTTACCCACTGTGCTGTCGCATTAACCTTTATTCAATCTTCTTACAATGACTTCAGCTGCAAAGCAGCCGTTAATCTTGAGCAATGAAAAAGGCGGGAATGCGGTGGTGCATGAAAGCAGGCGTTTGACCATCTGTTGCGCGAGCGACACAAAGCAACGAGCCTCAGCGAAGAGATTGCGTCGAGAAGTGGTCATAAGGAAACCTTGATCGCTTACCTCTGGTCAGAATAGATATTCTCGGACTTCGCCCCCAATTTCTGATGCACCAACATAACTGAAGATCCACACTTGCACATACCGCGGAAGTATATTGACACGTGCTGATTCAGCGGTCTCACTGCTCACCGGGGTCCAAGTATCGCAATACACTGTTAAAACCTTATGCAGGGGCAATGCCCCTTTAGAACTGGCGTTGAACGAATCCTGTTGTGACCAGTCAGTTGTGTGAAAAACAACCTGTTGGAAATGATGACGTCTAGGAGCTCTTCCGATATATTCTACCGTGCCCCGCATATGGCATCGGTGTGCCACTGCTTTCCCAGGTTCCACGGGTTTGCGTTAAACTAGCCGCCCCTGTGCAGCCCTAGAGTTCTCTAGCTTTATTTCTCTATACGGTGTGCTCTATCTCCTACTGCCTTCTTTTATTGTCTCCAAGTAGTTCACCCCTATGAATATTGATTGAAACAGACGATGTCCACAGACGTTTGTCTTATATACCACGCCTGTACATAGTCTGCGGATTTCTAGCATACGCGGATGGGCCCGTTCGATGTTTTCTAGACCTCCAAGAAACAAAAAGTGCCCATGTCAACAACTTTCGACAACAATGTCCACATATCTAACATTAAGAAAAGCACAAATCTACAGCGAGGCAAAGCTACTTAACGAAGTGAACAGGTTTCACTTACAAAAATCCGTGCACATGGGAATGCTTATCTACATGATGGCAAAGTACTTCAGGAAGGAAGGCAGGCATTTATATGCAGTGTACCTCACATAAACCATGATAGTGTTTATCAGAAAGAAACAGCCTGCCAGAAGTTTGAGCAGCGTGCTCTCCACACATATTTATACAGTAATGAATGAATTCACTTATGTCAGCGCACGTATGTAGTACGTGTGCTTTCTGTGCGTGTCACGCTCCAGCGCTGTAACGTCGCACGGCAAGAACACGTGCCATCATCACGAAAGGAATCTCGAGGTATTAACTATAAGAACCGACAAAGCTCATGCGGATTCTGAAATAGAAACAGACGTAAGGGCTGACATCCTTTTATTTTATTTTTCGTCTCATTAATTCCCCGCCACGTGGCACTGTTAGTTCCGCTGCGGTGCGCTTCTTTTGCAGCCAAGTTTAGAGTAGCTTCCGATGTCGGGTAAACAGAGAAAGCGGAAGCAAGTTCGACACCTGTGGGAGCTAGCCTCTGTGCGGGCCGTACCGACTCTTCTGTTGGGCACGAGGAAACTCGCCTGTGCTATGCGGGCGGGGCAATGCATTTCTTATTCTACGGCTGCGACGCCTCAGTACGCGCTTATAGCACGACATGCTTAGGTAGCCAGGAACTACTAACACTGCACGCTAACGCAATAAACGTGCCGCTGCGAACGAGTTTTTCTGTACTATCGATGTTGCTCATGGCGACTATCTATAGACGATTATGTGCGCAGCCGGTCCTCTCGTAGTGCCACTATCTTCAGATGTCCGTGTATGAGGTTCGTGTCAACGCACGCGCGTTCTTACAGAATAAATTGACAAAAATACTGGAAGGACAAATGCGGTCAGCCAGACTAAACCAACCACGTTGGTTAGCCCAAACGAGCAGTACAGGAGCGCTGTGACAGTGAATGAACGGTAGACATTAGCAAACTATGGCGCTAGCGACCGATAGCTTCAACAAACTGTGTTACAAGGGAGTTGGAATGACTTTTCCAAGCCATCATCTTACATAGATGCGCAATGCAAGAGCGGCAATCAGCTTGAGCAGTCTCTCCAGCGCTCTTGAGCTGAATGGTAGCCTTTCGAGCATCACAACAAAGCCGGCAAGCAAGTCAGTATAAAATTTCACACGCTCCTGTGGCTGTATAATCTGCATTTTCTTGGCCTCATTTTTTGAAGCACCGCTATTTCATATGACACGAAGCGAAGCGCACAAAGGACAACGAACAGGTCGAGTGAAGCGCCATGGGAACGAGTAGACTGCCATGCATCAACTTCACTGCCGTGACCATGAAACTCTTACTGTCACGAATAAGCGGAGTTCCGCACGGGTGCTTGACGCAGCCAAAGGAATGTTTTGATCTGTAAAATAATAAACTACTACGCCAAACTGGGAAGTGTTGAGGTTGTACGTCAACTGATATTGTGGTTTAATATGGTCCCTGAGAGCAAGAATAATTGCCTTTAAAATACCAAGTATGCAGCATTGTAGTTTCAGCAACGCCCTAATAGAGTATAGATCGCTAAAAATGATGTAGAACCGGGAACGTGGACGACAAGTGGACTCGTCTTAGTCAGGACGGCGAAGACAAGTCCACTTGTCGAAATGTTGGCTCCTGCGACATTCCCTGTTCTAAATCGTATTTTGCGATCTGTTCATCGATTCAAGCCTTCATCCTCCCCTGAGGTTCTCTTCTAGTCTAACAGAGTATAGGAGCTCTTCCCAGAAGATTGAGAGGTGTCAGAGGAGACAAGGTTCGGAATGATCAAGGCTCCAGCTATATGAAGGCGCAGGTCGCTCGGCATGTATTTGACAAAGCCGACTTCAAAAAATATTTCGTAGATACTACCATGCGACAATATGTCACGGACTGATTTGTGTAATTTCTTTTTCGCTTCAACGAACGTCGTGTAGATTTCGCGCGATATTCACTAATGTCATGTTTCTAAGGTATGTGGCGATTGTACTTGGTAATGTAACTCCCAATCAATAAGGCCGTCAACGTTTCACACAGAAGACTGATTTGTGGGTTCATGCCACTGGATGCGAAGAATGCCAGATTAGACAACAACCAGTCCGTCGCAGATATCTTGTCATACATGCACTGCTCATTCGTTCAGTATGACACGCTGACGGGTGATGCCAGCGTGTCTAACAAGTGACAAACGCAGGACGTGCGCCAGGAATATTTTCTCGAGCCATTGCCTTGGTCATCATAATTCCTTTGAATCACTTTCGAGTCCCCTGAGCAGTTCAATTGTCTGCCCGCGACCGGCAGACAAAGAGCCCGCAAACGGCTTCTTAAAGCACGTCGCTGCATCGTCAAACAACGCCCAGTTTCAGCGGCGTGTCCCGTGGATTCGAGCGAAACACGTACTCTAAACCTTCATTCTGAATTCATTATGCTCAGGCCTCTTTCGCGGTCTGCGTGTTCCGATTTGGCACGCGAGATCGCGCACAATAAATTATTACGCCCCGGGGCGGCGCAAAATCCAAAGGGACTGCACGGTCCGAAGCAAACGCATCAATCGCCACCAGCGCATGCATGGTCAAGCGGTCAGCGGCGAGCGTTCGTATGCACGGCGCGTCTCGGGCGAGGGAGCTTTCGCCGAGGGCCTCACGTCGTACTCTCATGGACAGGAAAGGAGTGCCCCGCCCGATTCTGCCGTCCTTGTTCCGGAGCCGCTCTGCTATGCAGTGAAAGGAAGCGGGTGCACCGGGCGTCGGCTGCGCATCGCGCTCCCCACTCACGACGTGCTGTGGCGTGGTTCCGAGAGTTGCGTGCAGCGTGCGTACACTGTCGATGTACGCACGCCCACTATCTGTAATGGTGAAGGTACGCACAAATAAAAAAAAAAAACGTGGCCAACGTAAACAGAGTTAACCAGTGACTGCCAACAGTGGCAAAGCATGAGGAAGATCATTAGTAATAATAACCACTGGAGTTTGACGCGCCAAATCCAGGATATGATTTATGATGGACGCCGTAGTGGAGGGCTCAGGAAATTTCGACCATCCAGGGCTCTTTAACGTGCACTGAAATCGCACAGTATACGGGCCCCTAACATTTCGCGTCCATAGGAATGCGACTGCCCCGCCACGGTGGTCTAGTGGTTATGGCACTCGGCTGCAGATCCGAAGGTCGCGGGATCGAATCCCGGCCGCGGCGGCTGCATTTCGATGGAGGCGAAATGTTGAGGCCCGTGTGCTGTGCGATGTCAGTGCACGTTAAAGAACCCCAGGTGGTCGAAATTTCCGGAGACCTCCACTACGGCGTCTCTCATAATCAGAACTGGTTTTGGGACGTTAAACCCCACAAATCATCATCATCAGGAATGCGACTGCCGCAGTCAGGATCGAACCCGTGTCTTTCGGGTCAGCAGCCGAGCGCCGTAACCACTGTAGCACCCTGGACGAAGAAGACTGTCACTATCTCGAGTACTGCCCACTTCCCCCCCGTGCGTGTGCTGTGCACCTGAAGAACATCAACAACAGGAACGGAGCGAATGCCATATTCTACAGTACGGCAAACGGTGACAGAACGATACGCAACGACGGCGCTGGTACAACAACGCCTAAGGTAGCACCATACATGTGCTACAAACTTCGGTGACCCTTGACCGAACACTGAATAGGAACTGATTAGCCTTTATTGAAGGCCCTTGCTGGTTATTCGAACACAATGGTGATAAGCGCGACAGAGAGCATAAAAGCCGGCTGAAGCGATTTTGGCAGTTGTTGTAAAATAATACCGTCGACGATAATTTGCGGTGCGTGCCACACGCCGAATCCGAATGAAAATGTTCACGTCGAGAAGTGATGGTAAAAGACATCGCGGGGGTCACGACGGGCGGCCGAAGGCGCTCTTTGAACGTCATATTCCATTCGCTTCCTTTCGTCGACAAGTATTTGCATGGTTCCCCGATTAGCCCTTTCAGGGAACTGCAAATTTGACCACGTCGCCGATAACCAGAGCATCCACACAGTGAATTTCACCAGTTGGCAGATGCATAATGTGAGAACAATGACTGAGCATTGCACAAGGGCCTTTACAAGAACATTAGTATTGAGCATATCTTACGTAAGCAATTGCTTGTTTGAGAGCCACGCAAAGCGGTTGCAGTGAAGACGCTCAGAGCAGCGATTGTCTGGCTGCTGCTGAAGTAGAGCGACCTCTTTCCTGCTTGATATCGTGTTGAGCGATTTGTCATTGGCTTACACGTAAACATGTCACCATTACTACAGAACACGTGTTACTCTGCGGTACGGATGACAAAACCAAACACAAAAGACTATGGTATATATAAAATACCTTCCTTTATAAACATGGTAGTAAATAACTGCAGACTAACGAAAATACGCTACCACGCATGCGATTCAAATGTCTCATATATTTCTCCTACGATAGGAGCGTCTCTGCTTGGGTACTGATTCGTTTTGGTTAAACAGTGCGATGATTACAACAACAGAAAGGTGAACCATTTGGTATGTATTCACGATGGAATAAAGCAATTAAGGATCGCAAATACCTATGCCGCGGAAGATAAACCCGTAGTGGCAGCTTAGCATCAAGGTGTGGGCTTGCCAAGCTTGTGGTCGACGGTTCGACTTCCGACCGCGGCCACATTCCGATGCGGCCAAAATAATAAAAAAAAAACATCTGTTCACTTAGATTTACGTACACGTATAAAAGAACCTCGGCTGGTCGAAAATATTTCGAAGTCTTACAACGTGTTCCATAATCATGCCGTGGTTTTGGCACGTAAAACCCTGGCAATTATTATAAGGGAACAGAGGCAGACAGCGCCACGTGTTTCTGCCAAGAAAAGATGAGAGATGGCTAGGCTCCGCCAAGCAGTGAAGTAATGTTTGAAAGCATATTCGAGAGCCAAACGCCAAACGCAGTTGGAGTCTCGAATAACGTACAAGCGCGACAGGCGCGCCGCCTAAACGGAGGGGAGTGCCAAGTCCGAATGTCCGAAGCAAACGCGCACAGGCGCCGCATAACCGAGGAACGCCTGGCTACAGTCTCGGCAGCTACCAATACCCTGAGTCCGCTGTTCCTTCCTGACGTCCGCGAAACCTGGATAGGTGGGGAAGAGGCGCTTTTGCACCAAAAACACACAAACCGCAGCGTGGCTACCACCGCATACAACTCGTTTGTCCAGCCGCTGGTCCTCCACAGCAGCGTTCCCACAAAAGTCGCCGGCGCATTTACAATATACCATGGGGCACGAAGCCACAGCGCACTCAACTATTGTTTCGCACCAAGGTTGGCGCGCTGTTTGCCGGCGGCATGCTGCTTCGTTAATGGCTCGCACTTCCTAATCGGGACCTTCCGAACGCGAATGGCAACCGCGAGTGAAACGATGGAAACAAGAAGAACAAAGTGGACAAGCAACAGGTGCTGCAAACACCGCAAGAATAAATAGGACAGCGGCGTGTCCAGAAAGGGGGAGTGTACGAAAGCAGTGGCTATGCAGAACAAAACAAAACAACAGCAAAGCGGTCAGCTCCTTTCTTCCTGGCCTTTATCCTGACGTTCGTACGCCCCGGCGTGTCTCGCCCTTCCTCGTGCATCTCGGCGTGGCCTTCCGAAAGCGTCCCCTCTGCGCCGGTGAAGAAGCGCCGTGGCACGCTCTTTGGCCGACACTGCCGTCACTGAAGGTCCTTCCTCCCGGAGCCTTCAAAGCCAGCCTCTTCTTCTACGGCGGGACGCCATGAAAACAGCACACATCCGCGAGAAAGCGCGCCACCAGAGGTCTGGCCCGGCAGGGTGGCCGGTGCCGCCCTGTCACGAGCTGGATACCGGGCGCGGCGCTTCCTGTAGCCGAAGGCTCGAAAGCGCCTTCCGGGGACATAGACTCCGCCTGGCCTCCTCTACGTCCACTATGGCAGTGCTTTCGGCAAAGAGAGCACTGCTAACGTCTTTTTTTGTTGATTTTGTCTTCCTTAAAAGCGTCTTAAATGTTCCTTTGTGCAATGTTTCTCCGATCTGCTGCGACGGCTGGTAGGTATGACCAACGTTGCTAGACCAGAAACGATAGGGCGTGACGTTGTGCTTCTGAGAGCGAAGGCGTTCGCCGGGTTTCTGGCATTCAGCTGATAGCTATGTAGAAAGCGTAGGTGAAAATGTTTGGGTGGATGCACGGCATGGAACCCTAGGTCATCCTTATGGTTCATGCCCCGGACAATCCACTTTGCCGCTTTGGGAAGTAAAAGAACTATTTTTCAATGACCTGAGTTTGCGGAACTATAGCAAGTGAGCATTCCGCCACAGTAAAACCACAGTAAGTGAGTATTCAGCCGCATCCATGGCGAGTGTCACTTACGATGCAGTGATAACATTGCAATCACAAGGAGAGGAAAGGCGGAAGGGTTTATAGATGTGTCTTACCGTCTGAGCAGCTATGTTCGCTCTTCATAAACTGGCGACAAGGCAACTTGAGCGAGCGAAGCGATAAGAACGTAAATTGTCTTACGTCACTTGGTGAGCTCTCAGTGCCTGAATAAATCGTGGGCAAGTCGTACTTTGGGCATGAGCAAGTGAAGTTAGCCAGCCGCAAGTATAATGTGATGCCTGCGTGAGTTTTAAAGACTCAGTGCGTTTGCCGAATTGAGCTACCTGCAGGTTACACGAACGTTAAGAAAAATAAAGGGTGTCGGGAAAAGGAATTTATTTGTTTTACCTCTTTTTTCCTTTTTGATTAAGCGGAGGGTGGCGACCTGGCACTAATATTCGCGCCAAGCGCGTGACAGCGTACACGGCTCGCAGCTTCAAGAAAACGATGAAAGGAACGTTTTAGCTTCGGCCATTCGGCGCCCGTTGCCGCCATATACCTTGGCACGACACACGCAGCCCGTGCGCACGGCATTGAACATAAAGGCCTGCTTCTCGTCGTTTCACGCTTCGGGAAGCGCCCTTTAAAGAAAAACGCTGCTCGATTGAGCAGTGTGCCACCATTTCCTGCAACCACAGGAGAAGCAGCCCTGCGTGCTTTCTTTGTGTCCTGCGGTTCCTACGGCGGCACGTCTCCGGGTCGCCGCCGAGAGGTGGGAGTGACGTTTCGGATTGTTGCTCGCCACCTATCGCCTCGACACCTTCACCGAGAGGGGGCGTGTGCAAGCGCACCGAGTCGTGAGACGACAGCGCTGCCGGTATACTTCCTTTGCTGCTGCCGAGCTGGTTGTGACAGCCCGGGTTGCGTGACACTCGGGGACGCTTAGGGGGTGAACGCTGCCTGCTCCAGAGAGCGGAAGCTATTAGCGGACACAGAAGCACACGTAACGGCGGAGAGCGATGCCCCACATACACTTTCACCGGTTCTGTTCGTGTTTGCCGCTTACAACTCACTCAGTTTGCACACGGTGATGTCACAGAGACGATACAAGTACGCCGAGCGGTGAATCGCAGGGCGCTTCGGTTCGTGTGGTCTTACACTAAAGCGCTTCTAATGTTACATGCGAGTCCAGGAGCAAAATTCCAGCGACGATAAGTTATGCATTTTGCGCGTACGTTCTCAATTCTCAAGAAATAGTATAGCGCCTATGCGCTTGTAGCTTATCGGAAACTCGCCACTTCATGCAACGGCAATCTTAGATTTGTGGCGAAAAATACTCAGGTAGACGAAGAGTGTTCTCTGTTGCAGGTACTCGCAAATGCTACCAACAAATTTTCCGGTCGAACGTGTTCTGTCACAAAGCATCACACATGTTACAGTCTGAAGGCCATCACATTCCATTTAGCAGAAACGCGTTGCGTGATAGATGAATTATGCTAACGCAGGATTTTTGCCATTATAACTGCAAATACGTATTACAGACGAACTTGAGAAGGAGCTCCGGCACGCCCCTCAATATATTAAATCTCATGGCAACATAATGTAGGTGCGGAGCTATCTTGCAGTTACATTCACCTATCAACGTTACACGTTTTTCATCAGTTTCCGATCACTGAATTCGGTGTCGTTGGGCATGACGATGTACACAAAGGCCACAATCTGCCAAGTCATGTCTTGCACCGCGCGACACTATGCAGATGCGATAAAGGATAGTGGCGATAAAGGCTATCATGGATCTTCTACCAAACTGAACATGGCGAAGAAGTCTAGCGGGAGTGCTCATCAGTTTATTGGTGCACGCAAGGTTCTACAGCATAATTTTCATTACCATAATTCCCCCCTTGACCATTACGACAATGCTGAATAGATATGCATACTTATTAAGGCCTGTCTTCGTTCGTGCCACGCCCATGTAATTAATACTGGTTCATGCTCATGATCGTCTTGTTTTTTATGGACACGTGTCTCTCTTCCCCCTGTACTTCTTCGGCAAAAATCACAAAGGCCGTATTCATGTAGTAGCGTTTGTCGAAGAAAAAAAATCAATGAAGCTTGCACTAGTGGCACAAGGCTAGCGAAGCAGCCAAGTTGGTGGGCACTTGACTGGTACGGGTTTGTATCCTGCACGCCCTCATTTCGTCGTGGTCCCAAACTTCGGGAAACGCCTCGCAAAGCACTGTGAGGCCCAGCGAATGCTTCTGTGCTGCGCACCGAGCTCAGCTTACGTAAACATGTTCGCATCGAACCACAGGCGGTGGCAGACGTGGAACGCGTGGCCTCGGCTTGACGCCGTCCCGCCCCTTTGCTATTCGCGCCAGGAGAGGACGCATGCTCTCGTTTTGCGTAGCTATGCACAAAAACACATAACTTTGCGAAACAGTCTGCACCGGACAATGATGATGATGATGATCCCCCCCCCCCTTTTTTTTTTTTTCTTTTATGGTGCTCACCCACTGAGGGGGATAGGCCAAGAATCCGGACAAATTGACGCAGACTGGCTTTGTCTTCTTTTTCTTCCGCTTGAACACATGCGCCAGCGAAGTGTCGCCAGTGTAGCTGAGCTCATGTGCGCAAGAGAAGAAAGAAGCGCGCGTGCGAACGCCGCACATTGGGCTTTGCGTATAAGTAGTGCATGCGCACTCTTGGAGACCAGAACCGATGATTATGATAGTTTTGTGATACGCGGAACACTTTACGGCGAGAAAGAAATGCTTCGAATTTAAAAGTATTATAGTAGCCGACAGTCTGCTATAGTATTGTAGTAGCCGACAGATTCACAAGTACCATATTGGCTAAGGCGAAATAATAGTAATAAAAAGCACCTGTTCACTCAGGTTTACGTGCACGCTAAAGAATAGCAGGGTGTAAAAATCACTCCGGAGCAGTCCGCTACGGGCCGTGCCACATGATCATAGGTAGTTTTGGCACGTACAACATGAATAATTATTATTTTACCTTATCTACCGAGGCTTCTTCGGCAAACACAACGACCTATAAACTGCATGCCGAAGATGTGTTTGCGGAGCATGTTCATGAAGCTGATTTCGCGCAGCAATAGCTAGTAGTAATAGTAAAGCAATAGCTAGTAATAGTAAAGCAATAGCTAGTAGTGAAATAGTAGTAGTAAAATACCACACCGCGATTACTTGCTTTTGGTAAAGAGTATTTCTCCTGTCGAAAGGCAAGGTAATCTTCTCTGCTTAGCGAGACGGCTAAGTGCCTCTTCGCAGAGATAACCCTAGTGAACAACAGTTCGTGACCAGTTGCACTTCGACCGCGCGACATTCCAGCGCATCCCACTACAGTGCCGACGAAATGACACGGGGAGGGTCGTGCAGTGAACACCGTTGCTTCTCACAAAAAGCCGGAAGAGCTTGACGAGCCGAAAAATAAAATAAAAATAGGCCGTAGGTCACAGCGGGGTCCAGACCTTCGGATCAGTGCCAACGTTTCCGCAAAGACTGGTCTGAAAAATCTTGCTTTTTTTTTTATTTTCCTAAGAGCTGTTCCTTCCCCCCTCTCGCATCAATTTGGCTCCCGGTTTTTTTGTCGCCGCCTAATCACGTGGGAAAAGCAATTTCCTCGATGCTCTCAGGGTAGTTGTGCACAAGAGTGTCTTGCCCTTCGCGCCGCCTGGATAATTTTCTTGTCATGCGAGATGCACTGGTCGGGTCACAATTCAATCTTCCCTTCATCTTCAACGAGCGTCAATTCAGCCGCGGGCCTCCTCTTTTGCGAAGCAGGTTGGCAAATCCTTGATCGAGATAGCACTTTGAATGACGATTGACCGTAGCCACACTTGAGCGCGTATTTTTCATCGCCACGTAGATAAAGGAAGGTGTGGTTCCTATGCGAAGCACTCGAATAATCTGCGGGATACACAATGGGAAACGAAAAGAGCCAAAGTAATCTCGTCCTAATCTCTCTGTCTCTGTCTCGAAGTGGTGTCAGCATCCAGTTCGACAACTTTCCACGACTGCAAAAAGAAGAAGAAGAAAAAAAAAAAGCTCGCTCGTGCCAGCTGCCACCGCCGAGCGAAGTGATACCGTTACACGACGACAAATCCGAGTCCCTGACCTTTTGTCCGTCTCACCGTTACCATACAAGAGGCCGCGCGTGGACGTAATTGATTACCAAGGAAAAATTTCTCCGTCTACTCGTTCGTAACCTAACTTCGTCCCACGGCTTCGCACGAAGAAAAATAATATACAAAAAGAAGAAAGAACCTTGTACTGTAAGCATAGCAATGCGAAAGGCGGCATAAAAACTACAGGAACCAAAAGAAAGTATGGCATGCCTGACGCTCTTGGCAACATATCGTCGTCACCCACACAATCAACGCTTGTAAGAGAGAGAGAGAGAGAGAGAGAGCCGGAGAGATAGAGAGCGATGTTCTCCTCAGCCGACGTGTTCAGCTGACAGGGCAACACAGGGGTACGCCCGAGGCGCGCGGAGGATGCCGCCATCATGCAGCCAGAGCACGTCCGACAGGATATCGCCTTTTACCGAAAGGTACCGGTTGAAATGGAGGAAGAAGAAGACAAGCCACCGAGTCGGACTGCGCAGAACAAAAACGAAGAGGGACCAGTTCTTTCTTTCTTTTCTCTTCGTCCACTTACTGCCCACGTGATTCTTTTTTCCACTGCACGCTCCACTTTTCTCTTCACCGCGCGTTGCGGGCCGCGCACAGTTTGGCACAGCAACATTTTCGGGCCTCGGCAGCCTTCGCCTCGACCCGCGCGGAAATACCGTCGCCTGTTCCTCCGGTGCGCGGGGGCCATGGCAGGTCTTAGCTCTTTGTGAACTGCTTCGCTGGTCGAAGACGAAAATCAAACGCGCGGAATGGGGCTCCACGAAAGCACGGCCGGCTGCGACACGCCGGACAACGCTGCCCCGGAAAGCAGCGCCGTGGCCCCGTCGGCGAGATTGATCTTGTTTTGTCATTTGTCGTTTTTCTTTTTCTTTCTCAGTGTGTCGACAACGCTGACAACAAGATTCCGATTGTTGTAAGAGCGTACAGGACAAGCGACGAACCAGACTCCGCGTCTTGCGATGTTGTTGGGACTGCGACGAGGACGAAGGGCGCTGCTGTAGCAAAACGCACGATAGAACATTGCGCAATGCAACTACACTGCTCTTTCAACATGACCGGTACACGAGGTCTGTTTATCTCGTTGTGGTACTTTACGCAGCTGAACAAAACTAGTCCACCACAGGCGATAAGTGAATGTGGCTAACGGTGGCGATTGTTATCGCTATTATTATTACAAAGACGACGTTTGCGGATCGTTGTAAATTCATGGTTAAGGAGGTGATGTTAAGTGACCGGCTTCATTCATAGGGCAACTGACTCTGCTATTCGCAGAATGCAGCCGCAAACACGCGCAGCCAAGACGACCTAACGTAATCCCTTTATGAAAAAAAAAAAAAAAGGTATAATGTCGAGGCATTCGCCACCCGTCAGAGCGCATATATATATGACAGGTACAAAGAAATTGTATAGTTTCTCAGGTAGTGCTGGTCATAGTATAGACGCTCTTTTCGCACGTGAGAGACTCTTTCAAATGTGTTTGGGGCTACAACGGCGCCTTCTGTCGGATATTACTACAAGACATAACGCTCCAAGCTGCTGAAGGTTCATTAACAATATGCCCTGTAGTGAAGGCACTGTTCAACAGTTGGTATTATCTTTTATCTTCCCTGTTCATTCTTGCGCAAGCGTTCATCGGCGGTCCTGTGCAAAGCGTATACGGTTGAACACTTGCAAATAAGCTTTGCGCACGCATGTGCGCTCACCAAGCTAATTGCGCATTAGGCATGCTCGAGTTTCAAATTGCCTCTAAATTTTCCTTCTACTTCGCTAAGTATGCAGCCTGCAAGAACCATGTGAACTCCCCTGAGCTTTTTAGCGGCTGTAGTAAGAATAAATGAGGTTCTGCGCGCCAGTTTTCCTGCCGGCTTCGTAATTTACGCGTTCGCATATTATCAGGGGTTTTACAGTAAATTTGTTGATGCAAGTACCCTGTTTACTTTAACAAAACCCACAGAAAGCCGGTCGTTTAAATAATAACTGCGCACACGGTTCTCTCGGAACAACTTAACGTCTTTTTGTTAATCGCATCTGCCGTTCCATTGATAAACCTAGGGTCATGTCCTTAGGCACTATCCGAAATTATCGGTGTCTTCCCAAATTAACTTTGTGATTACAGGCGAAGGAGTGGTGCAAAGCAGCCATGAGCTGTTCAATCGTACATAAGCTGCGGGAAAAGTTATAAAGTTAAATGTTATATTATGCAAATGTAGCGGTAATCACGGAGGGAAATGATGAATTTAAGTTTGTGTTCACGTGGACTGCGTTTACCTTTCGTAGTCGCCATTCGCAAAAAGACACCACGTACAGACCTGTTACAAAGGCCCGCACTGTCCCAACAGTCGAGGGTGTGTTTTGAAAACTTATCGAGCAGCGACCCGCCAGAGTGACAGTGGCACACACTCCCTTAAAAAAAGGGATTAAAAAAACACTCTGCAGGCGAAGCAGCGCCCGTACTCATGTATAGTTAGCGTGCGTAGCCAAGAGCAAGTTTCGAGAGGCCTTGGCGCTGGTGTGGCCTCGACTTCAGTGACGATACTCCTCGCGCATAATTTGCCTTGGCGACAACGTCAGCTGCCAAACTATCCCTTCATGTGGCCATACATTTTCCTCGTGAATCGCATAGCGAAGTAACACACGTTGCTCATTATCAATGAGTAATGAAAGTGAGGAAGTGAGCCTATAGCTGCTGTAGATTCGCATTTATGTTGCGCTGTCAAAGGCGCCCTTACATACGAGGAGGAAAATAAGGAAAGGCAGGGAGGCTGGCGGCAAAGTTACGCAGGAGACTCAGCAAGTGAAGCGTAAACTACAGAGCGTCAATTTTTACCGAGATCGGCAGGTTATAAGGTCACCCATCATGACATGTTCGATAGGTGCGTTGATAACGGCGCTTGGTGTGCGCGTTAAGTTACATAGTAAGGCTATTTACGTAGCGCATCGGAACGAAGAACGAGAACTGACCAACGACGGAAGCGCAAGATCTACAGCTTTGGTACCACCGCCGAAAGCAATGCACAAGCGCACACAGCACAGCCTATAATAAAGAGAGACCTCGATGATCTGTTTAATAAGATGCAACGCATTAGCAAATCATAGCCGAAAACGCACACGTAAACTTCGGCATGGATCACACGAGCTGCGATTTGAAGCTAGTTGTTATATTGGAACAACTATACTGCCGCGGGTATGTGCCAGCGCAGGCAAAGTTGACGTTGCACGGGCTTTCGGTCTGACCGTGGCGACGAAGAAGACGTTCCGTTCTCTTTTTGGTCGAGCGATAAAGTGTTTTTGCTTGCGCTTCTCCTGTGCCTCGTTGTGCCTTGTGCCTCGTCGATTACGCGTCGTTACAATATTGACATCTTAAAAGGAATGGCACAGTGCGCAAAACCGTGCACGCCGATAGAGAAAAAGAAGACACGCAGACAGCGCTGCGTCTAAAGTTTGTAAGTCACAACTGGAGGAAGCTCTCCCTGTGCCTTTTCTCCTATCGCTGTCCCTGCGATTTACCTACCTTGATTATATAACACCTGGTGCACGCATCGGTCCGTCGCTGCGTACGAATGTCGTGACACACCTCCCAAGCATTATCAGCAGGACAAACGCACTAGAATCTTCTCGTGCCACTACCAGGGTGCCTGCATGAAGTGGCCTAAAAGTGGCCGATGCCACTTCTAGGTATTCATGCAGGCACCCTGGTGGTTTTGGCCTTCTTGGCTTCGTTTCGGGATCTGATGCTATCGTGAGGCTTATAGCGCACAAAAAGACAAGGACGAAGAAAGACGTGACACACACAGGCACCTGTGTGTGTCACGTCTTTCTTCGTCCTTGTCTTTTCATGCGCTATAAGCCTCACAATGTCATACCAACAAGCCCAAATCACTGCTTTGATGCCATCGGCTCATCCGAGTTGCGACCAAAGGTATGGCGCGTGCGGTTAAAATATGCCTACAGAGTTGCACGAGGAAACCTTCCCGTAATTAAGGAATTAAGAAATAAAAAAGGAAGTTCTGCAGACTTCCTGTCTTTCGCCACTCCATCATGCATGCGCAGGTTGTCCTCGGCGCCTTCCTTTTGTCATACGCTTTGAACATACCAAGAGGAAAGAGAAAAAACGCCAGCTATTGGCGTGTGTCCGCTGGCGCTGCGGGGTGCCGTGCGGCCATGTGGATAGCTGCTTGAATGTGGTGGCATGCCTCGTAGCCTTCGCCAGACCGAACACTCCACCGCGCCAAAGTCTTGGCTAACAACGGCAGCTCTCCGTGTTTCCGTAAGGACCGTGACAGATGCAAGGGCGGTAGGCGGTGCCGACAAACACTGGATAAGGAGGAGGAAGGGGATCGGGGAAAAGGCTTGGCGACGAATGAACAAACATCGAACGCATGGTCACTCGCTTTCCGGAGCCGTGGCACAAAATACGTACAGGTCCGGAACTGACCAGTTGTCCACACGAACAAACACATCTAAAACGAGGCACGCCGATCACTGTAGATGCTGCCCCAACACGTCCTGAAAGATGCCGATAACGGGCGTACGACTTGCCAAGCTTTTTACTCGCGGCTGCCTCATAAAAATGTGCGTCCAGTATACTGTCCTATCTGTTGCATCCTCAATATTTAAGGAGTATCGAAGGTGTAAGGGATATATGTTGAAACAGGTTTAGTGAGGCATAATGATGCGCCAGTAGGTGCGACTCTCCGACATATAAACCACTTGAGTTCGTGGGAAGAAGCAAATCACGTGGAGCAAATGCCGCCGCAACCACGAATCTGCGCGCTGACAGCTTCTGCTGCTTGCCGCTTTTCATTCGGCACTTCTTTTTTTCCTACGCCGATGTTTGAGTTGGCGCATCTCAGCTAGATCGGGATCCCTCTGGTTCAGAACCCGCAGTTTGAGCGGAACGCATCCGCCCGTAAACGTAAAGTTATCGAAACCGTCAAGGCAGTTCAGGCGCGTTCTTCCGGGTAAAGACGAACTGTACGACGGTCCAAAACGCTCGCCCCGCAGCTAGCGAGCCGTTGTCCAGCTTTGTCCAGCGCGATGCTTGGAGGGTGGAGAGGAGAGAAAAAAAAAAAAAGATCGCTCTTTTCGGTTAACCCTTCATTTCCTTTTCGTTCGCGTAACGCGCCACTACTCTTTCGGACGCGGAAGGAAACAGACACTGGGCGATAACAGTGGACCATGTCTTCGGTCACGCCTTCGCGCGCGCCCTCCCCCGAGACGACGGCACGGCTGATGGGCGCACGCGCGGGCCGACTGAGTGTGCCCGCTTCCGCACGGGGCTTTAACACAAATTTAGGAAGTCGGTATCGCAGTTACGTAGATCCGGACTTCCACATCGGAGTGTTTCTATTTTTAACATATTATCGCGCTTTTAAGTCCTTCGTAATATAAACGCCGGCTTCCTTGTTTGAAACCAAGCTCTAATTAAGAACGAAGGCGGTCGCTGGCGAAAACAATCTTCTCAACGTTACACGCTGACTGAACGTCTCTTCCACAATATCATTCCACAATGTTTTCACCAAGTGGAACTACTTAATCTCGCTGCTATACTTTTTGACAGGGAAGAAAATAAATTACTATAAGCAAGGTAAACTCTTCCCTTCACCATCCGTACACCAGGTGCCTTCTGACCGCGTAGCGGCACACGTTTGAACTATGCTTCCGTGCAATACAAGGCGCGGAAGTAGTAAATATACTCCCAGCTGTATCGGGATTGCGATCACGCGCTTAGCTTCGCGTCATATCGCACTCTGACGTGCTTGGTCTCGAACGACCATGCACTCCGTGCAGTTAACCTACACTCCATCCAGAAACCGTGCACAGCGCAGCGCGCGTTTGGGTATCTTGAACCTGGTCCCAGCGGTAACATCAAGGGTAGGGCGGTTGCTATATATTCTAAAATTTACTTCGAATAGCATACTTAAGTGCAGCTATTGAACTCGCGGAACCAGATAGCAGTGGTGGTAGTGTTCCAGAAGGCGAAGCTAGCACGGAATACGAAGATGTCAAGTGTCTGAACATCTCACGCGCTGACACAGCCGTGGCGTATCACCAGGCGAGCGGACGGCTCATTTTATTGTTATTTTTGCTGTTATACAATCCAAGGAAAGCGTAGGTCGCGGTGGCGTTATTAGCAGCTTTTAATCAGAAGTGCAGCGATCGTGACATAGAGAGCAAAATCAATTAAAGTGGACGAAGGAGCAATTCCCCATCGGTGGGCGCTGAACCCACAACGTTCGTATGGTTGTGGGTTCGTTTACCACATCCATGAGCGGCAGAAACAAGAAACACTGCGTGTCGCAACAACACTGGTTCCATGAGCCACATTCCCCGCAAAATCTCTGTAAATGCCTGCCGCAGATAAAGGAAATTCGGTCGCACGAGTAGCGGCTAGGCGCCGAAACTGTTTCAAAGAAACATTTGGGTCTACGCTCCGCTGACTGCGCTCTTTCCACTATACGGTCCAATGGAGAGAGATGAGGAACCTTACAAGTCGTGGCCGTTAAAACGCGTAGTCAATTTCTCCTGGGCTGCTTCTTGCTTAATGCTTCTTCTTGCTTCTTGCTGCTTCTTGTTTAATGGTGTGGCCTGCAACGCATTCTATTGGGTACGTTCTGTGGTACGCCGATCTTGAAGTCCGCATAAAAAGCCTGTGAAAGTACAACTTTCGACACGCCTCACGACAGCTTGCACACTTGATTGGCACCTCTGCATGTACTCGTTCTTGCATTGAATCTCTCTTTTCACCCGTTCTGCCAGAACAGGGTATAGCGAACCGGACGTGCTCCTCGTGCACCGCCTCTCCCCTTGATCATCCCTCTCACCCTCTTAACTTGACCACTGAAGCAAGAGCAACCAAATGTCAAGCCCTGTATGTCTTGTCCATCATATAGAATTTTGCGCTTAACGTTAGCTGATAGACACATAGCGCCCCTCAACTGCAATTTTGACCGGAAGTGACGAACACATGAAGGAAAAAATGACGAGCATAGAATGGAATTGAAAGTTAAGCAATGGCGAACATTCTCGCGATTCATCAGCATATCTTCGCAAGAATAATCGATACGTCATGAAACTCGGACCACATACTCACGTGGTGGGCAACACTTCCTGGTAACTTGCGTGGCGACAAGACTGCTTCTCCGTCGTAACGGAAGCTCCGAATGGTTACTTTCATGGCGCCTCGTAACAGGTAACATTGGCATCTTCAAAAAATAATCGACTGACTGATTGGTTCACTGTTTCACCCACTTCCAACAACGGCACTGTCTCGTCGAAGTACATCCGCAGTAACTGATGTAGCATACCGCAAGAGTTATGGCACGCCACATAAAAGCCACAAAATCCGCGCATGAGTACGACTGGCAATCAATAAAAGCGACCAAGCTGGTATTTACTCGATGTGGACGAGTGTTTCAACTCTATGGGATGGACTTTCACGCGTGACGGCGCCTTGGCTGACGTGCACTTTTTTCACGCGATATTTTACGCTTCGCTTACTTGCCATTTCTCATTAAAGGCGTCATCACGAAGCCGCGACTACACGGTGAGTGATTAGACGAAGTATCGAGGTGGTGCAGACTTCGCGTTGACAACCACAAAGGATTTGTTGTGACTGTCTCCTTTTTCTTTTTTGTCATCAGTGTCACAAACTTGAATGTTCGAAAGAATGAATGATATATGAATGGAAGGTCAACTGCGAAGTGAGCAAGAAAACGCTGCTCTCGCGACGTCCATCAAAAGCGTCCGGCCAGTGCACACCGGACAATGCGATTTCGCCACATCGGTGACCCGCCATCCGTCGATCCACTGCCCGAATTCGAGGCGGTGCGCGTCGCAGAGCAGGGAAAGCTTGTTTCACTGCACGCCCGCTGCGCTTCCCGTGCTAGCGAAAGCGCACGGCTCGCGCCGCAGGGGGGGAAAGCCTCTTCCTCGCGCAGCACCCATACGGCCCCTCATCATCGCGAGCACAACAGTCCGGTGGCGGGCACTCCGAAAGCCGAAACGTCGGCAAACGAAAGTAAAAGAAGAAAAGGCGAGGTGGCGGCGCGTCGTCGTGCGTCGCTGCGTCCGCTCGACGGGTGGAAAGAAAACACAAGCGGGGTGGGGGAGGTTGGCGCGCACTTTCTTCGGGCAAGGGGATCGTAGTACGAGAGAATACGGTGCGAGCAGAGAGAGCGAGGGTAACCTTACCGCGTCGCTGGACGGGTTGAGCGTAGGACGCTAAGGAAGGGGGGTTAGGAAAGGCGGCGGCAAGTGAAAGTACCACCGCAACCGCCGCCCGCCAAAGCACCGAACTGGGTCAGCGACGTCAGGCCGTGTGTGCTGCCGCTGCCGCCGTTGCTGCCGCAGCGCTCGCCTCCCGCGCCGCGCGCCCGTCGCCGTGTTTCGCTCGCCGTGCCCCGCGAGTCGACGACCACATCGGCCGACGCTGTCCCCGTGTAGCGAGCACGTCGCCGGCCAAGGAGAAGGATAGAGAGTGCGCGAGGTTCGCCCGGTGAGAAAAAAAAAGGAAAGCCAAGACCAGGAGGTCCTCGTGCGAGCGAGAACTCCTACACGCGCGCGAGCTGTTCGTCGCCTTCTCGTTCAGTGCTGCGCCAGACGACGACGGGAGAAGCGTTGGTTGTCGTCTCGACGACGCGAGCGATGGGTGCGCAGAGCAGTGCCCGCTGGATAATATGAGTGGCCCGAGCGGATTGCACGACTCGCACGAAGCCGCCGTCGGCAGCACGGAGAGCGGCCCGAGGCCGCCACTGGGAGCAGCCGGACCGCCGCCGCCGATAGCGCGGTGCACGGGGTGAGTGTTCGATGCACGTGCCGGTAGCTACATAGTCACTAATCATCACCTTGACAGAATCACCAGTAGACGGCTCAGCAACCATAGTACAGCTTATGCTGCACCGTCATCAATGGAATCACAATGTCGCGCGAATCCAATTGATGGGAACCAAGAAGTTCAATTTTATGTTCCTTCATCATCTGCTATTACAAAGAGTTGTTCCCGTCATGTCCAAAGTGCGACAGTAAGCTATAGAATGATGACTTCTGTACGTTCGTAGTCATTTTCTGAAAGTCTGGATGATACATAATACATCTCTAAGAGCGTGAGAAAGGGTGCAGACAAGATAAAAGATCGGACACCCTGTTATGAGCGGATACCAGCTTGTCCGACTTTCTGTATTACTGTCTGAGAAGACAGGGTGCCAGCCCATCACAGTTAGTATCGACGCCGAGATGTTCTTAATTGTTTAATTTAGTACGCGCCGTGAGTAGTTTCACGTTGATCAGCTAAAGAAAGCGTTCAGTCTGTGTGAAATCATAGAGCCTATAGTTTTCGATACATTCCAAACGACCGATAGTTATCCATGACCCACCGCTACAGCTCAACGAATGGGTACAAATACGACACGGGATGGGCTACCGCCTGAAGGCGAACACAATTCGTAAAGAAAATTTTGCATTTTTCTTAAATTTGAAATAAATTGCAAACGAGAAATGAGTTTCCGCGTGCTTTCCTTAGCTTCACTATTGCTTCGTCCATATGACGCGAGAAGATGTTGGCGCACAAATAAGGCGCCGGCTTCTTAACGCTTAAGTGAGCGGCGCGTTGACAACACACGGCTCCGTATGCGAAATCAACCAGCATTATCACGATAACAGTATCCCCACCAGGACAAGGAAACACACATGCTACATTTATACAAATGAAACAACATCGCGCTGCCCTTAAGTCTCTAATAAATATATAGCAATGTTGGCTAACAGGAAGGTCACTAGTATATAAGCAGTCGGCACGTTATGAGTTGCCCTCACGTAGCTCTGACGAACGAAAATCCCGTCTCTGAGCTGTCGCTCTCGTTCCTTGCATAGCGAGGGTATCGGTCCGGCAGGCTTGAGGTCTTCAGGATAATATGCAAAGGGTGTTCGAAATAACGTGTCCATAAATCTTATCAATAAAGAAAACCACATGTTTGCGTCCTTCTTACCAAATTAGTTAATTGATCAGGGCGAACTAGCCGTATTTCATCAAAATATAAATCGGCAGCCTCACTCCTTTCCAAATGTTGCCTGACATGAACTCCCTCTATCAGTTAGGTTCGAACGCCAGGCTGTTTTGGTTGATGAGTTAATTACTCTAACGTTGTTCAATACTTTTCAAATTTTCACTTGTGCCTATTTTACAGTGTGTGCCGCCATCAAGAAATTGATTTCGCAAGAAGTGCGTCAATATATATTTTTCTGCGTGTATAGGATTTCTGGGCACGTTTTCAGAAACACCCTGCATACAAATGTTTATCGGTCAGCTTGTCGTAGCAATTTGCGCCAGTACGAAGAATAAATACCGTTGACTTTATTTAACTCAGCACTGACGGTCGACAAGGCCCCTGTTCAAACACAACAAATCTGCAACCTCAGAAGTCACTCTTACACATGTAAACTGCAACCTCATGTGCCAGCTGCACTGAGAAGTGAACCTGAGGAGGGCGTTGCCTGCCTGGCCATATCTGCAACAGCAATGAACTGCACAGCGTGTTATCTATCTATGCACGTCATAAATAAATAAATAAATAAATAAATAAATAAATAAATAAATAAATAAATAAATAAATAAATACAGGCGGCGTTTAGGTTCCACACTAAGTATATAAAGGCGAAATTTAGGAATAAATGAAGAAACTTCGCTCGACTAAAGCTTTAGGATAAACATTTCTTGCGCTCCTTAATTGTGAAAATTGATGCGCATGGTGACCAAGCACTGCAGGATCTGCATCGAAACAACTAGGAATAATTGTTCAAGTTCGAAAATTATTGAACGGCGTCCACAAGAAAGTCGCGGAGATAATATGTACGAATGCTCAAGCGCCAGGGAGGCCACCGTGAACAGTCTCCTAACGGAGCCACACCATCCGAGAAGAATAGTGGGAAAGCGTGCACTCCACCACTTGCGTTGTTTGGAAAACCACATGCCCCTCGATTATATTTACGCTGGCTACGCGCACGTTGTCTACAGTACATTGACTACGATATACGTGCCTACATAGTCATTGCGCGATCGTTGTACGTCAGCATTCAGCGTGAAATCTGAGAGGTTAGCGTAATTAGTGAGTGTGACGGCTCGGCGAAAAATTAAATTCTTAGTCGCGCGTGAAGGAACGATGATGGCGTCTTTCGGCAATCATGCGGGAGTAAGCCTTGACCGTAGCCAACGCAGGTACACACACATATATATGTCATACTGCTGCTACCTTAAGATATGTGTACGTGGTTAAATAGGGTGGTGCATCTATGGATCCGCTTGTGTAAAGCCGACCGTGCAACGTATGCAAAGGAACTTTCAAAACACCTTTTTAAATTATTGCGCTCCTTTTCATCTGTGTTTGCGGGCATAAAGTGGAACCAACTCGCTCAGGATAGGGTGGATTGGAAATCGTTGGGAGAGGCCTTCGTACTGCAGTGGACCTAAATAGGCTGATGATGATGATGATGATTCATCTGTGTATAGGGACGTGCAAATAATCAACACGCGTTTACGGTTAACGTGTTACTGAATTACAGGAAAATAGTTGCTCGAAGGAACAACACGAAATGCGTTCAAACGCTCATTTGATTATTTCGAACGTGTTTCCTATTTCACGCACGCTGAGTAGGCGGTGCATGAAGCGGAAGTACATACATCCCAGTGTACTGTTTGGTAACAGATGTTTTCTTCCGCGATGCGGCAAAATGTCATTATTGACCATTTTTGTGCAGAAGGACTAGCATTGAACTGGATCTGCAAGTGGAATGGATCTTCTTGTCGTTTTTTATTTTTTTAAATGTTTTTGTTATTGTTTCCAGGAAATTCGTTCTTACCCACACGGGGCCATTTGTTTTCGGATGTAACGCGTTTCCTTTTCCGTACGTATTATGCGGTGATGTGGGGGAGAAAGATATTCCGAACATTCCTTTGTGTTATTCTTAGTCTCGCTTGCCTAGTCGCTGTAATATCAAGAGTGCTCTAACTGGAGCGCTGTGGCATAACGTACTTATCCAGCAAGACATTTTCCTTTGCTTTCGAACTTCAGTGCAACTGGCGCGAACCGCCAAACGCTCGGCCGATTCTTTTGAGCGGGTACGTGCCAAATGCGCAGAGGAAACAACTACACGAGAACTTCTTTATTTCTGCGCTCGTCTCATCACAACAATAATAAGACAGCGAAGAAAAAAGCGAAGCGATGCAATCCGGAATGGGACGGGAAACGACGAGTGAGCGGTCACTCCCAATTCCGAGCAATTACTGCACTTCCTTTCCTCGTATATAATCGAGACAAGTGGGCACACACACACGCTTTGACACTCGTGCGCACACATCCTCGTTCACGGCGCCGAGCGATGTAGCCGCCCGCCGCGTTCCTAAAACACACACGGAAACGTGGAAAAAGTAGCGGAGACCGGTCGCGTAAGTGTGTTTGACCGACAACAGCGCGAGGACTCGGCGAATGCCTTCGGATAGAGTCCTCGTCTTGTCTGATCAAACAGCGGCCCCGAATGAAGTAAAGCTAGCCGGGTGTATAATGCAGAATAAGTGCAAGACAGCAGAGAGCCCCGTAGACGCGGTGGTTGTAGTAGCCCGCGTATCTTGAGTGTACACGCCGAGAGTACAGCCGGGCTTCCTCGAAACGCAAACATCCGACAGACGAAAGCCCGCTTCTGTCAAACGAGTGGCCGTTGCTTCAACTGCTGAATCAGCAATATGTCTCCTGTGGTATGCCGCTGTACAAGTTTTACCTGGCGTCAGCCCGTCATAGAGGCCAACATTACAGAAATCAACTTATCGTACCCTGGTAACTTCTATATATCCTTTAAGGGCGACTAAATTTGCCTCTTCCAGGACTCCTTCTTTCAACTATGCATACGATATTGACAAGCTCTCAAAGAGAGGCTGATTAAAAGTGAAAAGCCATATGTCTATAGGCAATTGCGCGTTACGAACTCGACAGGCTGTTTACATACAGATCGAAGACTTACGACGTAATGCGGCAACTGCATTCCGCGTACTCTCATCGTGCTTGCAGCCCATCCATAGAACATCTGGCGGCCGTGCAGCAGCTGTGGTCTTCTACGGCATCTATGACAGTAAATATGTGACCGATGCCGATGTGTAGGTGATAGCAAAACAACAACAACAACAACAACAACAACAACAACAACAACAACAAATAATAATAATAATAATAATAATAATAATAATAATAATAATAATAATGTTGTTGTTGTGTGGGGTTTTACGTCCCAAAACCAGTTCTGATTATGAGAGACGCCGTGGTGGAGGGCTCCGGAAATTTCGACCACCTGGGGTTCTTTAACGTGCACTGACATCGCACAGCACACGGGCCTCAACATTTCGCCTCCATCGAAATGCAGCCGCCACGGCCGGGATTCGATCCCGCGCCCCTCGGATCAGCAGCCGAGTACCTTAGCCACTAGACCACCGTGGCGGGGCTAATAATAATAATAATAATAATAATAATAATAATAATAATAATAATAATAATAAAGTAGGAATATACATTCTGAGTACTGTATAAGAGAAACGCCGTGGTAGCTTAGCCACAGTGCTGGCTTCCGAAGCTCTAAGTCGCGGGGTCGAGTCCCGACCACGGCGGCCGCATTTCCTTGGGGGCGAAAAGGCACCCGTGTATACTTAGATGCACGTTAAGAGAACGCCAGGTGGCCAAAATTACTCCACAGGCATCCACTACGGGGCGTGCCTCGCAATCCTATTGCGATTTGGCACGTAAAACCTCATCAATTATCTTTATTAACTCAAATTACTATAAGAGTTTTCGTGCACGTATTCTCCCTCCTTTCCGTAACAACGTATAGGAAGCCAGTTTATGTCATCCAGTGCAAAACTCGCCAGTCAGCAATCGCACCAGTCTTAGCCACTACATCTTAACGATAACTGGCATGCGATTCGCTGACTCCTTCTAAACAGTAACTATGAACGCACCGTTACCTGTCGGGGATAAAATTTCGAGTGGTTCAGATACACGGGGCTTTTAATAACCAAGTGAGTCCTAAGATTGTTGAGATAATTAGGTCATGCATCTAACCCGTCGTCTGTTTTTCTTACAAAGGAACAAAAAAGAAATGAATGTAAATGATCTGTGATTGTGCTAGAAGCTTCTATTGCGACCCTGGCATGTCTTATCACTTTACAATTCCGTCGCAGTGAGAAAAACATTTATTTATTTATTTATTTATTTATTTATTTATTTATTTATTTATTTATTTATTTATTTACCTTATATCACCTAATAGCAGGGGTGACGATAACATCGCATGTCATTTGCAGACAAGAAGATCGCGAGATAGGCGAACATTCCCAGGCCGTGTGTTCCTGTGTTCTCTTGTTGAGATGAAATAGTCATTTCTTGATAGAAATTGCTAAAGATTTAGGTTGTGTAAAATATAATGGTACAGGAAGGTTCAACAAACTTGATGCGCTCATCTAAGTAGGCACGGAAAGGACCTATGGCCTCCGTTGTGGCAATAGCGTCTCGCCAGAATGTCCTAGCTGAGGTTGCAGATGTTAACAGAAGTCCCTGTACGAGAGAACGGACTTGCGATTGCTGGGAAGAATTCTTTCCGGATAGACCGTTAGATGCGGATATGCCCAATACTGGCAGCATGCATTGATATCAATCAATGCATGCTGCCAGATCACATCGTCAGATCACATCGCTTTTCCGTGAAGCTTCGCGAACATTGCTTCCGAAGTTTGCCAGCTACCCCGCTTCACCTGCTAAAACGCTGCACGTTTTCTTGAGAGACACGGGCGAAAAAAAGAGAAGAGAAAAGTGGTGTGCTTCTAGTTGGAGCTTCCGCACTCCACAGAGGAAGCGTTTTATTCTAGTTGCTTCCGCAGATGCCGAGTTCGCCACGGTTTGCGACTACGGTTGACATTAAGAGAAAGAGTTCGTATAAAGAGGAGTGTTAGCAGACACGGCAGCCAGTGAGAGCTTGAAGAGAGAGAGAGAGTGGAAAGAAGAAAAAAACAAGAAAGAAAGAGAAAGAAAGACGCAAACAAGGTGACGTTCTCAAAGCCGCCACCGGTGGTGTGACGGAGCGCGCAAGCTTTTAAAGCAACAATAAAATATGAGGCAAAGGATAAAATAAAGATGAATATAGCAAAAAAAAGAAAAGAGAAATCAGGAGTGACGACCGCGAAGACGACACTCGGAGACATGTAGCGTTGTCACGTAAATGTTCACGCTCTTCTTTTTTTTCGGGCAACACGTAGACGCCGTCGGCGCCGACCCAGTCTCTTCGCGAAAATAGCTTCTGTCGGAAGCACGTCGCCACTTTCCGACACGCTGCGGTTCCGCGGCAGCTATCTCTCTCTTGCTTTATTTTTTTTTCATCGTTTTTTTTTTCTAGGAGGTACAGAGAAAGGAAGATAAATCTGTAAGTGATCTAGAGAAAGACAAAACAAAAAAAAAACAAGAATGAGAATGTTAAAACTGTAGTAGACCTACCGAGTTGAAACATTCCTTCGCTTCTTCTGCTTGTTTTTTTTTTTTTTGGGGGGGGGGGGGAGGGGGGGGAGGGGACACCGCGCCATCTTCATTTTTTTTTTTTATCTGTGTCCTCTCGATCGAAACAACTCGTTCTTGCTCTCATAACACGGCATGCGGACACAGAGCCGCGTTTCGTTGCCGAGTTATTTCACGAAACTGAAGACACGGAAATATCGGCGGACCGAAAGGAGAAGAAAAACCGAAGCTAGCCGAAACCGGCGAAGCAGGGCGCACATAGGCTATCCCTGCGTACAGTGAGGCCGACGACTATTTGCGGGACGCCAGAACGGGAAATCGGAAATTGTCGTGCGCCGAGGTGTACGCGGATGTTAGCTCACCGATTCGTTCTCTATATGTTCCCTGACTGGAGGTTTACGAAATAAAGGAAGATAAAAAAAAAAAGAAAGAAACAGAGAATTACGCAGGCCGCGAAAAGCGATGTGCATTTGCAGGCTTTGTTTCCGGCAAGGAATCAATTATTCTGTTCTGCTGTGTAGTTCGGCTGCGAAGTTGCAGGACCATTATCCTTTGTTTTACGGAGAATAATATATATACGTACGGCCTCGGTATTTACAATTTGGGTATAATTATCGGTTATCGGTAGCCTACTATATACGCTACAAACTTTTTATTTCCTTATGTTCACGGGAGACACTTTCCGTATGCTTCCGGTGTCGGCCGCTACACGTAAGGGTGTACAGGGGGAGTGTTCACGTGACACTTGTTCTGTTTTATGTCGAGTTGTACCCTGTGTAGGGCAGCCATACAGTGATGCCTTTTCCTCCACGCAACCTATTTATGTTTCCCTGTTTCGCTGTAAAGATGTGTAGGCAACAAGTATCCCGGTCCTTTCATTTCTCCGCGATCTTAAGGAAGGAATAAATAAGTTAGTATAAATGCAAACGGATTGTACGGAATATAAAAAGAGTAGATAGACATGTCGATCATTGGACTGAGATTGAATGAGAACGACGTTGGTGTTGTAACAGGGCGTATAGCTGACATTATCGAGCTCTAACAAGTGTGAGGGTAAAGATGGTAGCTGAGGTCACGTGACTTAATGAGCTCTCTTATAATGCACCGCCTTTGGGATCGGCCGTATCTGCAGCCACAAATTGGACGCCGCCATGCCCGTTAGAGAACGTGGTTCGAAGAGGCCATTTACTGCAGTTTGTTCTTATTTAACCGCGTCCATTATTATTATTATTATTATTATTATTATTATTATTATTATTATTATTATTATTATTATTATTATTATTATTATTATTATTAGAACCGATGCCGCGAAATAGGGCTCGCTCGACATATAACCTCTGCCCTAGCTCGCTGCCGCCCAAAATGTATATCATGCAGTGTATGTACACGCTTTGTAGTCTCCAGCCGCTGGTGTAACAGTCCTGTGCACATGCTAACTCAGGCGGCAGATTAAAACACGCCACTAAGTTCACGCACGCACGCGTGTAATGCCATCGTCGCGACCATGTCGTCGTGCACATTGCTTAGACAAAGCTGCTGGAAGTAGATGGGCGGTTAGATATGGCGCGCAGCTTTTCAGAGCGACAGCTGTGCGACATTATACTGAGGCGCC
Source organism: Hyalomma asiaticum (assembly GCA_013339685.2). Taxonomy (NCBI): domain Eukaryota; kingdom Metazoa; phylum Arthropoda; class Arachnida; order Ixodida; family Ixodidae; genus Hyalomma; species Hyalomma asiaticum. The sequence goes on along the minus strand of CM023489.1, from coordinate 5,770,584 downwards.
CGCGACGACATCGAGGCATAACCTGTCTCTTTGCAGGAGCTTGAGTCACGTGACTGCCAAACAGTTCTGCATGGAGGCACAAGGTCCAGTCTCATGCGGGACATTTGATCGAGGGCGCCCGAAAGCGAGCGTGATATAATCAAACAATTATAAGCTGAAATATTTCACTGTTTGTCCCATCATATACTGTAATAATTATTTCTAGATAAGGTTACATATCTTGAACGTTTTTATTACCCAAGAAACATGCGGCGACATTGTTATCTGCGTGCACAAAAATTTTAAGGTGCCTGTTAAAAACTCAGCAAATATATGTTTTATTAATGCCTGAACAGCATGAGTCGCAACCGACAGTGCGTGGACGCAAGGTAACAAATAAATGCGACGCACTTATCAAAGATTTTGCGCAACGTATTAGAAGAAACCCCCGTGAATTCTTGACAGCGCTGAGAACAGTATTCATTTGAATTTGGGTTTCCGGAGCATAAACCTCTAAGGTTAAAGCACATAGCGTGTGTGCACGCAGGAGCAGGCAAACGCAACGAACCCGAGGCATGGGTACCCAATTCTAAATTTTTCTGTACACTTTTACACTGAACTTGAGTAAATTGCAAGTTGGTGCTACATCGCTTTTTTTTTCTTATGTTCGGCATTGCGAGATGTTGAAGCTGCGCAAACATCAGGAGACGGTTTTGTCCCAAGTAAACCAGGTGGGTTGAGGTGCATTCACAGTCTCAGTAAAAAGAAACAAACAGAAACCCACGCAGCTGATAATATTTATCTCTAATGGTTCATTTAGAGGATACCTAGCTTGAAGTACCTGATGGATGCTTCAATTCAAAGCTACATTTATAATTACTGATGCGAACTGTAAACCAATTACACCACCAATTACCAGCGGCATGGAATATAGCCGGGGTGGACTCGCCAGTACATCACACGGACTTCAGAAAAGACAGTATAACGAAAAAGGAGTCTACGGCGTCGATAACGGGTGGCACACAGTACCCCCCTCCCCATTTTTTCCTTTTTTTTTTTTTACCCGTGTCATAAAATGACCCTACATAACCGCTGCGCTTAGTCTCATTGGCAAACCGAAGGGGTAGCCTCTCCCTGGTGAAAACAACAGAACGTAGATACCGGCAAATGTGATGAAATACACACATTTTTAAATATGACGCTTACCACACGGGAGCCCTGTTCACAATCCCCGCACAGACGCGACTTCGACATACCCTCGATTCGTGTAACCCCTCTCTAGTTGTTCATCCCTCTAAAAAGAAAAAGACTTGCTGCACAAATGGTAGAAGTCTGCTGCGGAAAACCTGAGACCGAATTCACATTTCTCTTTCGCAAGTGTTTCTAGCGTGTGATGGCCTCGAAATAACAGGGATTGATACCTGCCCCCCCCCCCCCCCCTTCCCCGTTCCCTTCTCAGGTGGATCCCAACATGTCCCCAAAAACTATTTCAGCTAACCAGTAACATGGCAACCGCAAGCCTTCCTGCGTTCTGGTAACACCATGCATGAGGGACACGGACGAGCGCTTGTCCGCGTCCCTTCTACAGTCCTGTGTGAAAATTTCTTGCGCTAAGTAACCAGTTATGCAGTACCAACAAGCCCAGCTCCACACTCTTGTCAATTCTGGATGAAACACCTGGCTTAATATTATGTTCAGCATCGGGAATGGCCGAAATATCCGCTTCCGAACCTTTCTGTCGTAAGATGTTTTTGTTAATACAGGCCCCGGTCTACCATCAACTGTTCCGTTTTCAAATCACGTTTCTCTGTGTCTCGGCCCTAATTATACAATGTTATTTGGACATAAGCTGTTGCTTTGAGCCGGGTGTCATCAGTCTACCAAGACAAAGAAACAAGAAAAATAATAAGCACCGCTATACCTGCATCAAACAAGTTCTCCATAGCGCAAGTGCGCTTAGTGTGCAAATCTCGCATGCGCAATTGCCGGATGGCGCCGTCTGTAGCAAGATTCTGGCGCCCGATATCTACCCGCGCTGCCAAAGCCTTCGATAGTTCTGAGAGCCACGCTGCTTTTCCGTAACGTATATGCTCGGTTTAAACGAAAGTAGTAATGATTATAATGTCTGTCCGTGAAGTTATGCGTCATAAGGAAAACAGGCTGGGGCAGGTATCGGTACACGTGTCTCCGCTGTTGAGACGTGTTAACATTGCCACTAGAGTTATGAAACACTTGGAACCAGTTATAGGCACTCTTCAACTTAGCAGCGCTTGCATTTTGTCTCTGTAGCAACCGCTAGGCATGAAGCAATGGACCTTGCGGGTGACAAATGAGATTCTCCGGATTTCCACATAACTCGTTCGCCGTTATCATCTTGCCTCCGCTCCACCTCGTGTCTTACACCAGCCGACACTGCGGCGTTCCCGCTTCGATTAGCTCAGATGAGGCGACGGTAACGCGTTGGTCCTGGGTGCGACTCCAAGGAATTGGACACAGCTTTGCTGAACGGTGAACCATTCCCTCGGAGAATGCTGTACAGGATTCCACAGTTTCCTTTTTCTTTTTTTGTTTGCATTCGATTCGCGGGTGAATGAAACTTTCTCTCCTCCGTGGTTTCACAGATATTTCTGCAGTGCAATTTAGGTGAGGCTTCGACGACTCTCTATGGTCATCTATATTCGTAACGTCACAGACCATGTTTTGCCACATCATTAGCAGCTGTAGTCGTCGAGATTGACTTGCCGGGAGCTGGAGGTACTTTCTCGGGAAGCCGTTCGATCGTTAGCTAGAACTTTGTGGTGACGTTGTCATAGTTTCATAGATATTTGCCGCATAGTCAAAAGCTTTTGATTCTATAGCCACTCTGAAGCAACAAACGCAATAAATGTTGTGTAAACAGTCTTTTCTAACTGTTCTAGTACAGACTCTGGAATTGCTCCTAACTCTGTGACCGTCCTCTCGTACAACTATGCTCGGTCATCTTCGTATCGTGTAACGTCATTCCATTGTTTTTTAATTGTAGAATATCCTGCTAGAGAAACAGAGAGATCGTAGCAAGGAAAGTCAGGGAGTTTGACCAGACGCGCATTCAGTTTGCTACCCTTCAACTGTCTATTGTTCTCGTAAGAGTTGCGCCCCTTTATCTGAGATTCTCTTTTCAAATATTCATAAACTAACGTTCTCACCATAATCACAAGAAGTACACTGCCAACTCTACAGTTTTTTTTTTTCTGTTGATACATGCTCTGACAAATACTGCAAGAATATAAAATAATAATCGTTGTTACCAACGACAGACAAATCCGTAAAGCCTACCAGGTACAGTTTCTAAGCCAGTGAAAACGCACACCGATATCTCATAAATGGGCTGAAGACCCGTTAAAGTCATAGCCTCAGCGGCTCTGAAATTGAGCTTGGCGCACGACGTAGTTTGGGAGTGTAGTTGTTCCGAGCTTTTGACAGCGCTTATGCAATCATGCATGACGGACAAAAGTACTTCACGGTAAAGCAGCACTGCAAAAAATGCTGCGCTCAAACAGACATTCGATACATTGCATGAAGTAGATAATATACGCATGATGTAATATTTTTTGTACTTCACACTTAATACTTTATTTATCGATTCGCGTAGCATGATAAAACAGCTCATGCCTTATATCGCTTTATGTAATGAAGCCTATATTAACTGAGTTGTCTTACTGTGCAATTTGATTTGTGAGGTTCAACGTCCCAATACCAGTTCTGATTATGAGAGACGCCGTAGTGGATGTCTCCGGAAATTATGACCCACCTGGGGTTCTTTAACGTGTACTGACATCACACAGCACACGGGCCTCAACATTTCGCCTCCATCGAAATGCAGCCGCCGTGGCCGGGATTCGCCTCGGATCAGCATCCGAGTACCATAGCCACTAGACCAACATAGCAGGGCAACTGTGCAATTTTAGGACAAGTATTGGTTCATGTTATAATAATAGGATAAGTAATGATATTCAGTGAACCGCGTCCGAAATTGTAATTAGGCAAACATGCTATCACGTGGGGTAAGAAACGTGGTTATCACAAAGAGTGGAGCGAATATTAGAAAAAATTCGGATATCCAATCGATAGCGTCTCACACCCGTTATCTAACAGCCGCCGAGTGCCGTAGCCGCTAGACCACTGCGGCGGGACTAAAGTTAGGAATACAAGGACCTGACCATCGATTTACATTAACTGTAATAACGGCTGTTCGATGCTCGACAAGTATTCGATATTCTATTCCTATTTGATTCGTTCTCGAAAAGTGTTATTTGAACAGCCCTAAACATGGCAATGGAAATTTATTTATTTATTTATTTATTTATTTATTTATTTATTTATTTATTTATTTATATTACCCTCAGGGCGCATAAAGGCGTTACAGAGGGCGTGGGTAATATAACAAAAGAATTCAGTAAAAAATAGAAGACAATAATACAACAAATTAATGAGAATACATGTTCAAACAATAGTCAGTTATTAGAGGCTTAAGATATGATCGGTTAGCGCAGTCTTGAAAGATGACACGTCCTCAAAGGAGGCAATGGATGGCGGAAGGCGGTTCCACTCGGCACTGGTTTTTGGCAGAAAGGAGTCGGAAAAAAGTGCGGCAGAAAGGAATAAAAACTTTACCATTATACCATTATACCTGCTAAACAAGACAAGACGCTACCAGTAAGAGAAGATGCAGACAGTGACTACCACTAATGTGAGACACGCAGGGTAAGATCGGAATGCTGCGTCAAACAAGCCGTCGCTCCAACACTCCGAAACTACGCTTTCGAGGACGCGGAAGTCATTCATCAATCACAGGGAAATGCTCCGTGGGCGTACACACCGCCGAGCACACCTGAGCTCTCACAGCAGCTCCAAAGCGGACTATAATGCGCGTCCACGGCTCTACCGCTCTCGTTTCATCCTATCACGTGCAACTCAACACACAACGTCACGTCTCCCAGATAAAGCCCGACCGTCAGAATTATCCGCGCGAGTGCTTGCACGTACGCTCCAGATTAGACGGCAGAATACGAGCGTCGAGTACGCCGTCCCGCGAAGCTCGGCCCGTCATTCATTGTGAACGTGAAATAAGGGGCGTCGTTCTGTTGCGATCCATTAGGCCGTGGCGACGCTTTGGACTCCGCCGTGATCGTGCCCTTTAATGCTTTCTCCCTTGTACGCGGTGCCCGCATGCCGAGTTTTGTTTGCTCTTGTTGTGGTGGCCTTCGGGCTTTGTGCGCTTCCGTAGTGCGGATGTCTATTCCTCTTTCACCCACACCCGATAAAGCCTCGAATCCACCCAAGGAAGGGTCCGCTTGTGAGAAAACAACCCATAATCAAAAGAAGAGGCGTGCAGGACACGGACACAAGGAGAGCAGTGAACAACACGAACGCCGACTAACAACTGATGCACAGCACAGACTTTCACCGACTGTCGCAAGGGTGTAGTTTATAAGATTCCTTTTAGCTGCGGACGTTTTTATGTAGGGCAAACTGCGCGTTGTATTAATCAAAGATTAATTGAACACAGAGGGTCGCTATCAGGTGGGACGCCGTCCAATCTATCCTTGCACTGCCAGGTCTGTAGCTGCATGCCCGAGTTAGACAAAACCGAGATCCTGTACAGGCATAAGAACGAAGATACGCGTTTATTGGTTGAGGCCTGGCATATCAGTATTAGTGGAAGTGCATGCGTGAGTCAGCCGTCGATTAGCTTAAACAGAGAGGAGATAGAAAGCCTTAGGAGTTGTCTATCGCGAAGACCGGCACGTGTAACCGATTGACAGGTGGCGCTACCATTCCGAGCATGCGCGGATAAGCTGCGTGTCTTCTTTCTTTTTCGCCTCTGTGCTGTGCATCAGTTGTTAGTCGGCGTTCGTGTTGTTCACTGCTCTCCTTGTGTCCGTGTCCTGCACGCCTCTTCTTTTGATTATGGACTGTTACCAACTCGCTCAACTTTCTGTCCTTTTGAGAAAACAACGTCTGCCAGGCTGCGGCACGGGGAATTAGGGGTAGGAAGCAATGTACCTGGGCGACGTTCCTGCAGTAATTGACCTTATCAGAGTTTCACTATACCGAATTGTCTGTGCACCTTTTCCTAGCTCTTAAGTATCTGGAGTGCTGTTATGGCGTATCAAGAATACGACAGAAACCGAGCACTCGGAAGTGACCCTGCACAAACGTTAGAGAGAGTGATACATGTGTCGCACCGCACTGAGACACAAACGAGACAGAAGTTGACGCTGATATCCAAGCTTGAAGTGACAATAAATGGAATGCCACTGGCGCCTATGCTTGTACAGCAGGCTTGCTTTTGTATCTCAATTTCTGCCGTGACGAAAGCAAGACGTCTTGCAAAACATTGGCTCCGGCGACATTCTCTGTTCATCGATTCGTTATCGCTATGATGACGCGCGTCCGATGAGGCAAGCTTTGAATTCCCCACGGTAGCCCGACCTCGAGTCGCCGTGGAGAGTACACTGTGTAGCCCTGAGCAAAACGTTGTAGCATCGGCTCTTTTGTGGCGTTCCCCATGCGTATTTGCTTTATGGAAAGTGGTAAGTTATCACTCTAATCGCACCGTTAACTATAGGCGGCAGCAATATCCTCAAAATCATTCACGGCACCATGAAGCTACAACCGAATGCAAGCAATGGTAATACGTGCTGTGGGCTCAGGGCCGTGGTTTCCGAGCCTCTGGCCAGCTGAGCTTCCCAGAGATGGGCACAAGAGGCATTGTAACAACGTCATTTACTGTCCGAAGCCCAACGCCGACCTGCCCGGAGACCGCTCCACGCGCTCAGCCCCATGCCGGCGGTGCGTGCCACGGATGATGATGAGAGACGGCGGAGGTACGCAGCCGAATTCCCATAGTGCATACGTTTAGCTGTTACAGCTCTCGCTACCTTCTCGCAAATTTCAAAGCCATCTCATGGCATGATAAATTTTTAAAAGATAACATGCAGCAGCCGGAGAATGCGTTTTGATTGAATTTGCGCGGTCCGCCTGAGCTACGTAACCTGCTCTGCGGCATATAATAATAGCCGATTAGGAAAGTATAATGAACACATTCTAATAGAAACTTGATCAAAAGAGCCCCGGCTCGAGAGCCACTGTTTGCACAAAGCTCGAAGGAGCCGTTGATGACGCCACTGGAAGAATGAGCAGCGTCTCCTTTTGAAGCCGTCTGGGATATGCAAAGTGGCATAACTTAAGGTAGCAGTGCCACTACTTGCGGAGCTCATATTGAGTGCAGTTGGTACAGATATGGAAATGTTTGCTCGTTTCCTCAAGGGCATCTCTCTTTTGATTTCATGTTGCAGCAGAGAGACTGAGAAATAAGACAATAAAGTAGAAGTTTGTCTATAGTTTGCAACATCCACCTTGCTCTCGCGCGCTGAGCTGGAAAAAGGAGCATGACAAAAGCTGAGAGAAGAATGTTGTAAACCATCTCCGAGTGTAAACTATATACTGCGTGGAAAACAAGGTGGCGAGATGAGCTAGTTAGTAAACATTCAGTACGAAGCAGTACTTTTCAAGTGGACGAAGGCATGGGAAGAATAACGAAAACACATAAACGAAACCAAAACGCACGTGGAATATTTGTGTATTCGGCCGATGTCTTGTAAGGACACAACGCTCGGTCTTCTGCACTGACAGCCCTGAGGCCACGTAGTACATTTGGACGATTAGCCCACGGAGATTTAAAGCCCCTTGAAGTAGCAGGCGCTTTTACTAACCGCCATCTGCCCACCTGTGAAGAAACGCGTGTTCTGCCAATTTAAACAGTCACGCGTTGTAAACTGCGGCCACAGTAGTGACACTAATGCCGTCTGAACGTTCAAGGGAAAACCCGCACACCTCGAACTCGCTCGCGGAGTTCCACTACGGCGCTCGACCTTAAGCAGGGACGCAGTTTGTCCGGCCACGTCCTGCAGCCATAAGGATGAGCTCGGGCGCGTGCGACGGGGCTTTCGAGGTCACTTCCCATATTTAAATAAGAATGGCCCATCTCTTCTTTCCCGAGTCGTTTATGGGGCTGCCCGTATCGGCTCGCCTCGTTGTCGGCGGGAGGAAGAGAAAGCGGCTCAGGAAAACGACGTCCCGGCAGGCGCTCCTCTTGCACTGCCGGGGGAGCGCACGCGGCGATCATGTTTATTTGTGAACGCGTCCAGTCATGAGAAAGATACGAAGAGAGAGAGAGAGAGGAGGAGAGGCGATCTTTCTGTTTAGGGAAATGCTCTAACCGGTGTAGGCGAGAAACCTGTTCGACAGTGACTGACGATCGCATGCCGGGCCTTCGTCAAGGAAGAAGAACGAGCGTGATACGCGTGGGTCGGCGTTGCCAAAATTTATTCGCTAGAGGAGTCTCCTGGTTGGACCCACTTCAAGGTAAACAATAGTTCCAAAACACTCAAAGCAGGATAAAGCGCGTTGTTGGGCCAGTCTGTAAATGCTAATTGGTGTGGAAGGGGCTCGCCGCAACCACGGAAGTAAGCTGAGAAAGAAATGGAAGCAAACTACACGCAATTACAAATAAAATAGACACCTGTAGCAGTGACACGTTTGTGGTCCTGCGTGGCGATGATGTTAAAATATTCGACCTTTTCTCGATCAGAAGCCTTTCTGTGGGTCCCGCGTCCGGTATGATGTAACGAGCGTTGTTGTTGTTGTTTTGTGGGGTTTAACGTCCCAAAACCAGCTCTGATTATGAGAGACGCCGTAGTGGAGGACTCCGGAAATTTCGACCACCTGGGGTTCTTTAACGTGCACTGACATCGCACAGCACACGGGCCTCAACATTTCGCCTCCATCGAAATGCAGCCGCCGCGGCCGGGATTCGATCCCGCGACCCTCGGATCGGCAGCCGAGTACTACAGCCACTAGACCACCGTGGCGAGGCCTGTAACGAGCGTTGTAGGTGACGTGGTTTACACGTGTCTATTACAGTGAACATTCTGCTGCTATTGTGCGAATAAAGTTAGTTCCGAGTAATGACTATTTCTTTCCGGATTTATATCCTTGGTTGTGGCGCATCATTTTCACACTTGGCGTCGCATTGGCAAGACTACTACTATTCCGGAAATGGTTCTTTGCCATTGGGCGGCCCGTTCGCCTAATGATATGTACGGCGTAAATTCTATAATCTTCTCTCGCGCACGTTGTTAGCGAATTTAGTCCTTTGTGAATACGGAACCAGTCTGTAAAGACATATGTGTAAACGCGCATCTCTCGCGCCTATTCTCGGTGTTTGTGGCTTTGCGCTAACTAAATAGACAAAAGACATACACGAGGAGGAGCCTCAGACAGGAGGTCGATGCAGATTTCCAGCGGGCCCAGTAAAATTGCATAAAATTTTAATGACGGAAATTCCGTATGTTTAGGACTTCTGGCTACTTGCGGATTGGTGCGCATAAATCTTTCGGTTTTAAAAGGTCACGGAAAACAAAACACTTTCTTATGAGCCATAATAACAAAACGCAAACAAACAACGTCGAGGGGAAGATTATTAGGTGGAAACAAAGGAAGCTGGAAGATTTCAAGATGTATCCTACCCATCTCCTTGTCATCTCAAGTCGAAATTAAAGGCATCTGAAATCAGCGTGCCTTGAATTGGCTTTTCGTGGTATTCCGCGAAGAGAGGTCGCGCGTTTAATTGATGTTTTGATGTCAACGGTGGTTAATAGAGAGAGTGGGGACATGAGAAAAAGGCACGGAGGTCAACAGGAAGAGTTAATTCTGATTTCGTACCCTACATTAGAAGAAGAGAAAGGGGCGGCAGTTTAGAAGAGTTTAGACTAAGAGCAAGCGCGCAAAAAAAGAAAAAGTAGACGTCTGCAACGGGAGAGATACAGCGCTGTCTAATGCAGTCGAACCTCAATATAACGAACGCGGTTGCAACGACTTGTCGGTTATAAAGAATTTCTAAGCAAAGAGTTTTGTCATTAATACAGTGCTACCAATTTACCTTTATAACGAACTATCGCATATTATCAAGCCTTGTTATATTAAATTCGTTATAACGAGGTGTGGCTGTATTCCTCTGCTACGTAAAAGATATATTGCAAAATAGAGCATTAAGCTGGTTGGTATGCATTCATCTTAGTTGTCGCACTATACACACGGACAAATAATATATGGACGCCTGCCCCTCCTTATTTCTTTGCACGTGTCTGTAGCGAAACAACTATGATGAATCAATTATGCATTCAATTACTACGAGAGCGATGACTGTGCGCTTGCAACTGCAGTATTACTAAGCCGGCGTGCTCAGTAGTATAGTATGGCACACTGCCGTACCTGTGGGGCGTAATGAAACCTGCAGTGGCATCTCCGACGGCAGCGGGGAACGTCGGAAGGGACCACTGAAGCGCGCTGCACCGCAAAGAACACAACGTCGTCAAAACCACTAGGAGGCAGTTTTCCTTTCGAAGGCGCGTGGGATCTAGCAAGTGCAATGTGACGGAAACACTGGCGTCGACAAGTGCGGCTGTGAACTGGATGTGGATAAACATAAATACTGCAACGATACACGACTGCTCTTGGATTGCTATCTTGCCTCTCAGATATTCATTTAGCGCGCGCAAATGTTGCTACGCGGCGAACCTTATCTCTGCCTAAGCGCACATGTTGTAGGAACGATCATTTGGATGACTCTCGCCGCCGAAAAATAGATATAGAAGGTCGCATGGACAGACTGCGTGGACGCCGCTTTGCAGGCTGGCGTCGCCGATACGGCGTCAGCATCGCTCAGCCGAATGTAGGGGTCAGTGGTGCGTGGACTCGCATAGTCGTCGCTGAAGCTACCGCAGCAGCCGCGCCGCTGGCGGTATTACACGCCTCAATGGTCATGTGGGCTGTGCGTGAAAAGGAAGGTGGGGGGAGCGTGTGGAGACACACCGCAGCCGGTCACATACGCATCCCAGACGCTAGTCTTTCTCTCTTCACCTCAACTTCGTAGCGTTCTCTCTCTCTCTCTCTACCTGGACAGTGCGTGTGGATCGCCACACCGACACGGTCCGAGTCGCCAATGAATGACAATGAGTCGTGATCGGCTGGCTGACTCACGAGTACGCGCACTATACGGGTGACTTTGCATCGACGCCCTTTGTGGGCACCGCGACCTGCAGGGGGCCAACTTCCAAGAGAGAAGCCGTGTGTCGAGCGGCACGGGTGGCGTCTTTCATTCTACCTATGCGGAAAGCTAGGCGACCAATAGCCGAAGACGCCGCGTGCAGAACTCTTCGCGTCCGAGTGCGACATGCTCACAAGAGGTTCAGGATGGTACCGTTGGAAACGTCTTCGTTCTGGTCACAGACATTAAAAGCGATAATTGTTGTTATTCTAAAGAACAATGATGAAGCCGAACGCTGCTGCGTGTTACAGCTCAACCTGCGCGGTTCGAGTTGTCTAATAAGTTGGTTCTGGTCAACCAATATATTACTTTCGTGTTTGGGTCCTACGAGCACTGAGGAGTTGTTCTTCCTGGTTGAATGAGTCTGAAATATCTCGAAGTTATGCGTTAGTTCTATTAAACCAACCTCGTTTGCCTCGATCTATAGGTCTCATATGCTCAGTATCCACTGCTGATCCGAAGGTCGCGGGGTCAAATCCCGGCCGCGGCGGGTGCATGATAGAGGCCAGTGTGTTGCTCGACGCCAGTTTGCATTAAGGAACCTCCAGGTGGTCGGGATTTCCAGAGCCCTCCGATACGGTGTCTCTTATAATCATATCGTGGTTTTGGGACGTTAAACCCCACAAATCATACTAAGTATTCACCAGCCAGAATTATTTCAATGGAAAGTTCACATTCGAGCTTCCGCATTGTCAACGATATCAATATATATATATATATATATATATATATATATATATATATATATATATATATATATATATATATATATATATATATATATATATATATATATATATCATGGATTTTCGCCGCAACGCCGCGCGGTGGCGCGTGGCAAACGTCATCAAAGTTTAAGCACGAACGCGAATCGGCGCATTTGGACGCTTCGCCGACCTGCGTGCTATCTTCCAGCGCGCAGGAAAAGCGGCCGCGTGTCCTTCGTGGTCCTTCGTCCGTGCTCGCGAATATCCCAAACCCATTTCCCCGAAAGCAGCGAAGCCATCAATGTGACGCCATAAACACGCCTTTCGAAATGCGACGAGGTCGTTGAAAAGCAATTCGCGATCACTGGAGCATAACGTATAAGAGCGCATGAAAAGCCACGAGCAGTGGAAGATTTAGCAGCTCAATTCTTTCTCGCCGTGTCGAAAGAATACGACCATAGTATGGTCGAGGGCGTATTGCACGTTCAGCAGCACGTTGCGCGATTTCTTCCGGCAGTTCACGGGACAGATGTTTTGCAGAGATAGTAGTTAAGTCTGCCTGCACGGCGCTTTTGCCGATGTTTTCAGCCTTTGTCTTTGCTTCCGTTGTTATTGTTTTCGACCTCTTTCCGCCGGATGCACACAAAGTTGGTCCTGGAGACCTGAGCTGGTCAGTGCGGCTCTCTACCGCGCCCCGAGTCCATCTGGGGGGATCCGCAATTCTTCTGAAAACTATTGCACAGTCCCAGACCATATGCTCTAGGGTGACTCTCTGAGTTTACATTTGGCATCAGAGGTATTGGGCTACCGAGAAAGTGTCCCTCCACTGCATCCGGCGAAGCTTAGAGCCCGGTCACCAATTCGAGGGATATCCAATAAATTTGTATCACTCGCTCATCTTGCGCCTTCTCTAGTCAACTATATACAGGAAGAAACTTTTCTACCAGTAGCTTCCACGTTTCTCATCAATTGTTGTTGAGAAGGTACATGGCTGTAGAGCATATCAAGTTGACACTTTCACAATGGCGCCGATCACTCCTCAAGTAACGAAAAAATTGAAGGCGCAAAAGTATTCAGATTGAAAACGGTTTTGTACTGTACATCTCGCATTGCGGTACGACGAAGAGACTGGGAAGCCATAGTTGGAGCAAACGATTTTGCGCGGTTATTGGGCGGTCAGCTGCCTTTAGCACTTTAGCTGCCTAGAGGTAGTTAAAGCGCTACAGGCAGCTGACATATGTTGGTCTACTTCTTGTGATCTTGAGGTATGACAGCGATGAGTTTTTTTCCTTATGTATGCACGGGATTTCATTGTCTCGAGTGGTCTATTTCACTCCTATTTCAAGTGATAATGTTTTTTTTTCTTTTTTTCCCCCCATCACCTTCTACGCTTTCTGTCACAGCAGGGCACGAAGCTAGACAGCTGACTAACCCTTTGAACGTCTATTATTTAAATTTTATTTAAAAATTTATTTTCTCTCTCTCAGCTGCCGATTTATATCACATACCAAAATAGTACATAATCGTGCCCGTTGTGCAGAGGTATGGATTTCGCTCTCACCATTGACATTTGGCCACTGACGTTTCTGTTTCCCCTCGTTGTTCCTAAATTTTATTCTTTTTCTGAAAGCGGTTATACTTTACGTTTTCCTTAAATTCATACTCTGCTCGCCTCGTGTCAGTGAGTAATAAGTGAGCAATAAGGAAGGGAACGCAGGGATGTTAACCAGTCAGGAGTCCGGTTTGCTACCCTACACTGGGGGATGGGAAAAGGGGAATAAAAGCCTCGTGTCCTTTCGAGAAAAGGCGTAGACCTCGGATTTACAGAAACGCTTTTATGCTTAGTGTCGAAAAATACGAAAATTTTTCAACGGTGACGACGCGCATACCGGCGGAAGTCCCACGGGTTAACCAGAAAAAGGAAAAAAAAAAAAGCTTCCACGGAATAAGAACATTGGTAAACGACCTAGATGTCGTACAAACTTCCTTTCTTTCCGTCCTGGTTCGTGGTGCCTTGTTACACATCAGCCTTAATCGCTCGCCCGAATCGCAGCTTTCAAACACATGGGATCCGCGCGATGGACTTGCTTCCCGTTCTTTCGCCAGCACAGTTCAACAGTTAAGCACAAATACTATTTCACGGACGGAACTCTGCAAAATACCGCATGCTGATTCCGAACTCCTTCCACTTATTCCTTTGGGCTTCTTTAAGCACCGTGGCAAGTATACGTCCGCAGTTGCAATGTGTAGTCTTCTTTAGAGCCGAAAACACCTTTCTCTTCCCGCCATCTCTCGTTTCAATTGTTTTTTTTTACTATAAAGTACGAAAAGCAGCAAGAAAACCGCCTCAACTATCCTGCCATCGAGCTTGCCTTTAAGTGCGAAGCTTCGCTTGCTGCCCGCTGTTCAGTGCAGTGCGTTTTAGTGAAGCCAGCCCTTGAACATGCATCTGCAAAGCCACGCCCGAAAGCTAGACACTCGTTTAACTGGGGGCTAGTTAAACAAGAAAGCGACAGCGTGCCTGCATATTCAACCGCTGTGGACACTGAGATCCAGAACAATTAGGCAACCCAACAACGCAGCTCGTTTAAAAATAAGCTCGACCAACGGCAACTGCTCCGTCGCAGAAAAGGAGACGTCGGTGTGACCCGACCCGAGACAATCTCAGGAAGTTGGACGCGCAGAAGAATTACAAAAGCTCGCGATATACGCGCACGAAAGAGGCGCCTGGCACGATGGTGGCTATTTTAGAAGCCGTAATTAGGAAGTGTTGTATGCTTGAACGGGAACAGGTTCTGAAGTACTTGGCACTGTTTTCTTTCAGGAGCAACAATGTAGTTTAACGGAGGGTGGAGCCCAGGTCACTCTTCTTTATTCCGCCATTGCTGCAACTAAAGTCCCTAGATCTTTTTTCCGTTTTAAAACAGAAAGAAGATCTAGGGACTTTAGCTGCAACATGCTCGTTTGCACCTTAAATTAACAGATAATAAAAACGGCATTAAGGCGCGGAATCACGTCATAGCTCGAAATAATGTAGAGGTACGACCAATATACGCTCTTTTTCATTCTTTCTGCAAAACAGACCTTCCTTAACTTGTGCTGACTCCTTTGTGACGAGGTTCGAGCGTTAAGAAGGTCAGATAATCTATACGAAAAAGGCACACAGGGCCCACCAAAGCAAACATGCATTCGTATAAGAGACATTTCGGCTCCCCACGGGGGCCTTGTACACAACGGACAAGGCTCCCATTCGGGAGGCGAGACGTCTTTTAAGTAAATGTTTCGGTAGACGCAGCGCTTTTTTATTCGGCAACGCTATTCCGCGACGAGGCGGAATTCCGTTTTTTTTTTTTATTGATGTAAAAATAAATTAAGGAGGAGTTGTCGCCATTTTTGGTGACGGCTGCCCCTTTTCGCTTAGATAATAAAAACAAATAAAAAGGAAAATATAATAATAAACTAGTCCCAAAGGAGTCCGCTCGCATCTCACACACAACACTGTAAGAATGGTCCAGTCAGTAATTGTTCCCGTTCAACGCTCCACTTCAGGTCAGGTAATTGTTTTGTTTCGAGACAAAGCTTACCAAATGCACATACGTCTAGCTTGTAACGCCCCTTCTAAACGATGAAAACGGGCGAAATCAACTGAGTCAAAAAATGACAGAAAATTACCGATAAGAGAATTGACAGCTGGACGGTCTTGACCGATATTAAAGCGAATTCGCTTGTAGTACAACGCAGGAACAAGACGGACGTCAGAGGTACACAGCGCTCTCTGTGTGTTCGCGCTTGTCTATCCCCCGTGCTGTTCCTGCAATGCACAAGTGAATTCGAATACAGATTTTAAGAGTCCCTGTGCAACGTTCCACATAAAAATATTTCTTGCGTGCGCTACAAAATATTTGTGACTGTATATGAAGTTCATAAATTAGTTCCCACTAAAAGTGGGGAAAGTGAGAAATTGGTTCTGAGCGCACGAGCTGTGCAAGAAAGCGCAAAAGGGTAATCGCAAGACGGGTAAGCACTGCGCGCTCACACAACGACAAAGAAGACCAGGACGACACACTTGCGCTGAGTAACAAATGTAGTTTTATTGTTCTGACACCTTGATATACATCACGTATCAAAACAATAAACAAGGAAACAAGGCCAGAAATGCAGTCTAGGCAAGATTACTCAGCCCCCGATAAAAAAACACAACTTTTTATCCAGTAGGGCAATGGAAGGAGCGCTGACACAGCTGTCCTTTAGATGCGCGATTTCTTCGGCTTCAGTTATTTCACGTGTCTTCTTGTCACTGCATCTACGGGGCGCGCTTGCTTTACGTAAATACGGAGAACAGTCTCAATCACGCAATGTATGCCGTGATTGAGAACAATAAAACTACAGTCGTTACTCAGCGCATGTGTGTCGTCCTGGCTTTCTTTGTCTTGTGCGAGCGCGCTGTCCTTACCGTGATGAACCAACTAGCTCGAAATGAGCTAATCGCAAAGAGAAACCGCAAATTTGCTGGGAATTTCTGTAGCGTTACGAGGACGATAACAAACACAGGAGTGCTTGATTTCTGGAGTTCTCACGTCCCAAAACCATGATGTGATTATGAGAGGCGCCGTCATGGAGGGTTCCGGAAATTTCCGCCGCCTGGGGCTCTTCAACATGCGTGACAGCTAGTGAACAGCGTACGAGTCTCAACATTTCGCTTCCATGGAAACGCAGCCGCCGCGGCCTGGATTCAATCCCGCGTCATCCGGATCGGGAGTCGAGTGCCATAACCACTATACCACCTTGGCAGGGCGACACAGAAATGCGACGACACGCAATCCTCCCTGTGAAATTGTCGCGCTCCGTGCACACAGCCGTATACGCATCTCAGTTTTCCGGTACGTCAGACCAAGCAGCCCGCATTACTGCGTTGATCAGAGAGCGCCCGTGAACTATCATTCATTTCCGTATGAGAAGCCGAGACGACAACGTCTGGAAACGATCCAGCATCTGTTCAACGGGCTTCGAGGACAAAGCGGGAAACGCCTATAACTCTCCCCTCTCTTTCAATGCTCCGTGCCGTACGAAACCTCAAAACAAAGCGGCGAACGGTATATACACCGCTTCGGCCCTGACTTTCTTTCCAAGCTGAGGCGACCACACGACGCCCAGGAAGAAGAAAGTCGCCCCGAGCGTACATCGAGCAACAATAACCGCCGACGATCGTTACTCGCCCTGTTGGTTATTCGTATACCCGACAGACTCGCGCGTTGTACAGTGGGCTGGGCGCAATCTCGACGCCGGCATAAAGCGTCAAGGGGAGGCCGGCAGCGCGCTATATACTCCGTTGTGCGTACACGCGACCGACTCGGTTACGCCACTCGATCACGATAAGTGGCGCGGGCTGAGTTCCTTCTCTTCCGCAGCAACCGGCACTCATTTATTCCCGGATCGCAGTTGCGTGCACTGTCACCCCCAGGCGAGTCTCTCGCGGACTGTCCCCCGCTGAAAGGAACGTTCCTCGTGATGGAGACATAAGCGCTAGCTGCATTCAAGAGTATACCACAGAAAACAACAACGGACATCAAAACGTTCAGCGCTACTGCCCGCTCACTCTTTCTTGTGTACGATGCGCTCTAAAGATATTCTCCAGGTTGCATCACCAGAGAAAGTTCTCAACCATATATATATATATATATATATATATATATATATATATATATATATATATATATATATATATATATATATATATATATATATGTGTGTGTGTGTGTGTGTGTGTGTGTGTGTGTGTGTGTGTGTGTGTGTGTGTGTGTGTGTGTGTGTGATTTGGGGGATATGTGCGTGCGTGCAGGCTGAGCAAAATCTTAGGTTGCAACTTACATCGGCCCACGTAATATTGACGCAGGACATGTACAAAAAATTACTTTCCTTTATAAAGATCCACTTTGGTGAACTTATACAAGAATAGCACACCCACAGACTTGACTGATTTCTGGGGTTTTACGTCCCAAAAACCATAGACTTAGTTTTCGTCGGCGGTGTCAGCAGACCGACTGCAAAACAACAGTCCACCAGTCTAGATCAAGAAAGACTACACGAGATACTTCTTAATGGCTTTTGCAGTTTTCAGTAAATCTATAGACAACCTCTGTAGTGCTCCTGAAACCACGTAACAGGCTGGCCGCTATAGAGTTCAAACGTAAATGAACGTGCCCTCGTTAAAGATGCCGCAGGAGGCAGACAATTTGAGCTCGAAAACATCGCATTCTAATACTGAACCTGTCTTCAACCTTTAAAAACGGGTGTCTCCCGGCAATTCCGAGCAGGGCTGTTTCAGGCGCGTAATACATAGCACTTGCTGCCTAAGCGGAGCCATAAACAAAAAAGACGCCACCCCTAAACGGCTGCTCTTGTTTCCGCTCGCGCACATGTAAGTGGTAGCCGCCCGAATCGAGTCGCACAGCGACAAGGGTGTCGCCGTCCACATGGCCGGAAAAAGGGGCGTCCTCGTTTGCCCCGTGAGTCGGAATTCGTTGCATCCTCGGTCGGGTGGGGGAATCTCGAAATGCCGCCGCCGGGCAGGATGCGCCGTCCCAGCAGCGCGACGCGGCCCGGTTTCTTCTCGCTTCGGAAGTGTTTCCCAAGCGTCGAGATGTAGGCCGGGATACGCGGAACGATACGTTAGTCACGAGACGATGAATCTTTCATGTTCCCCCAACAGAGAGAATACCGCAAGTTCAAACGCACAAGCAGTAAACAGGAGATTAATGGAATCGCAGGGGGAAAGAAGTCCCCAGGTGTTCTTAGCGATCGCCCGCGAGACGAGAAGGCGAAAGCCTGGTGACATCCCCTTCCACACATTAATCCACGCCTTAATCAACACCTTAACCCATCTTAATTAACCTTAATTCATTTTATTCCGCTTCAGCCCACTGATCTAAGCGAGGTATTGGGTTCGGCTCATACCAAGGTCTTGTCTTTGAAGTCGACAAGGGCACCAATTTGGGCTTCTCGGTTCATGTATACAGGCTTGTGGCGTAGCGCGGACACAGACAACGACAAATGATAAAGAACCTAACGAACAGAAGCGCTTGTGTTCGTCAGGCTCTCCAACCGATAGCCAGTCCTTAATTAGATAGTAATCCTGAATCATCTCTCACACATGGCTGGTATATTTTGGTTAGCTTTAGCCTTCTTTGAGTCTCGTGATATTTATTGCACCACATTTTGTGCCGCCCCCGTTCGAGGTGCACACAAATCTCGTTATAGGTATTTCCGCGCGCGCCTGCAGTTTAGTCCCGTACAAATATAAATTATACGTGTACCAAATGGTACACGTATAATTTTTATTCGTGCTTATCGGTTATATCTCAGTGTTATGAGATAACCGATAGATATAGTAGACGTTGTGTAGACGTTTTCGCATAACATTCTAGTAGAATAGGCCTTCGGTCTGGCGCGCAGAGCAGATATATAGCATGCGCTGCACACAACAGCGAAACGCAATGGCAGGGCACATAATGGCGTTGCGTTGCGCCGCCCTTGGAAGGGCTTTACGGGAGACCGAAGGCTGCTCGCCAATGCGCCGCCTTGTTTGCGCCTTCCGCCCGTCGGGCTTACGGTCACGACGACGATGACGTGGAGCGAAAAGACAAAAGGGCGGCAAAAATGACCAGAGCGGGCACTATACCGTGCGAAGTCTAGCCTGGTGCGTACGAAAAGAAAAACAAACAAACAAAAAGAAATTTCTAGCGCAAGAAGGAAAGCCTCGTGCTGCCGCTGCTCAACGATGCATGCGGCGATGTCGTTGCGCGATTCCGGCGTTGCACGCCTTCCGTGAGCGATCGGTCTTCCCACGCGTGCGCGCCCTGAGGTGCAACGCGTACGAGCGTCGAAAAGGCGCGCGCGGTCACGTGTTTCCGCGACAGGAAAAGGCCGAACAACGCGCGCACGCTGCCGAGCACGCGAGAACGATTCACGCGAGGGCGGTGGTGGCGGAGCCGACCTTATGGGAAGGAAACCGAGATCGCTAATCTGTTATTGTTTCGCGCCAAAACCTTCGCGGCCAGATTTTCCTTTATGGAGTGCGATGAAAAAAAGAGTTTGAAAACTGCAAATTTCTAGAACATCAGCCTCTGATTTCGAAACGTTCGGGAAATAGCCCGCTCTTGTAGCAGCTGTGCTACTGAGGCTGAGCGCAGGCTGTTCGTGCAAAAAGGGGACCCGTACTGCATACCGACCAAGCACCGAACGCATAGTGCCAGGCCACTTAGGTTTCAACCAGGCTCAGTCGTGGTTGGCATTCCTTGCCTTTGTCTCTCTCTCGCCGGTAGAGGCCAATCTTTTCACATAACATACTGCTTGTCTGTAGCCGTGATATCGGTGCTTGACATCAAGACACAGCTACCTTTCCCTCGTTCGCATTTCTATTTCTATATTTATGAGAGATACACGGATAAGTAAGAACAAAACAAATGGAGCTGGTTGAGATAGCCAGCAGTAAGGCAGCACCTTCCAAAACAAAAATAACCATCACACGGGCGACATGCGTGTAGAAGCCCACGATACGAGAATAACGTAGCATTCTTGCGTTGGCAGTGACGTTTTAGCTTCGGCAATCACAGTATTCTCAGAAATCCGGCCAATGTCGGCGAATGAAGGTGCATACGCGCTGGGCTGCGTGCAGCGCGTATTGGTACAACGGAACTGAAAACCGTGGGAATCCTGAATCATGAAGCCTTGTATACCTTCTTTTTTATATAGTTTATTCGTTATTAGATAGTGCGCAACCACTGCTCGCGGGTCAGGTTAGAAAGACAAATATGCAAGGTAAAGGCGTGCAAAACACGGACACAAGGGAAGAGGAGTGAACAACACGAACGGCGTTGCCGCGTGTCCGTTCCACTCTTCTTCCCTTGTGTCCGCGTTTTGCACGCCTTTAGCTTGCACAATGAATCCTCACCAACCCGCTCGGCTTTCTGTCCTTTAAGACATGACTACCTCGTGACCTACTCCTCGCAAGGGCACTGTTCGCTCGAGTATACCCACCATCAAAACGCGCAGCCTTATAAGTTTGAAGGTGGCGGTTGCTTTCGTCCTACAGCAGTTTACACGAAAGGCAAAATTAGCTTCCACCTGAATGTACGCTAATCGGGTGGATGATCGAGCGGATGCGGAATTCCATAGAACTTATCTGCCGTATTCCGCCTACGTAGTACTTCGAGTTGTCGATCCATTCGTCCTCGCGCTGTTAGCTGTTGTTGTTGTTGTTGTTTTGTGGGGTTTAACGTCCCAAAACCAGCTCTGATTATGAGAGACGCCGTAGTGGAGGGCTCCGGAAATTTCGACCACCTGGGGTTCTTTAACGTGCACTGACATCGCACAGCACACGGGCCTCAACATTTCGCCTCCATCGAAATGCAGCCGCCGCAGCCGGGATTCGATCCCGCGACCCTCGGATCCGCAGCCGAGTACCATAGCCACTAGACCACCGTGGCGGGGCTCGCGCTGTCAGCTGCTAGCTTCCTGGATAGCTCAAATGGCAGAGCGAGCGCCCCGGACAGGCGTTGGTCTCGGGGTTAGAACCCCGAACCAGGACAAAATTTTTGTCAACTAAGAGGCTTTCACTTGTGAGAAATCCGTGTGGATTTTCTCGTAGCTTCGTGCTCGGCTGGCGGATGCTAATTTTCCCTTTCAGCAGTTTACATATCACGGAACTAATGTAAATGTGCACATTTTCTATCGTTTACGCAACAACAAACTAGTACAGTATAAAAATTTAGCATATTGCGATACTCAACGGCGTTCGAGCTTCTCGGGTTCATTCCGAAATAATACGACACCACATAACGCACACAGCTGCATGCAGAAGAAACGGCACACAAGCATAACACTGCAAACAATGCCACATGCCTCACTCTCTCTTCGACCGCAGACGTGCAGTGGTATAGTCCCCGTCCATCAAGCGGACGGCGTGGCTGGCGGCAGATTTCCCCGATTACGGTTCTTGGTTCGCGCTCGCACCGCACGGCAGTCCGCTTCCCGAACGTCAAACAAAAGGGACGGCGCGCGCTAGTCCGGCACACCGCGGTAGTTCCTCGTTTTCTCTCCGGCGCGCTTTGCGGGCGGCCAGCCTGGAGCCAGCGAGGCAAACCCGCACCTCTTCGAAGCAGTAAGAGTTGCGCTGCGTGGCACTACCGCGCGTCTGCTTGTTTAGAGCACCCGCTATTTATTGGCTTTCCACACAATAGCATTTGTGCCGCGTCGCTTTGTATTTCGATCTCTTTTTTTCCTTGTTCAGAATAAGGGGAAGCTTAGCGCTCCGAAAGCGCCCAGTGATGATTCGTGAAAACTGCAAAGGACCGTCCGTGTTCGCATGACGTTTGCGAGCGGAGGAACTGCAGTGCATTGTGTGCCCGTTTATCGATAAAGCCAATAATCAGTTTTTTTACAATAGCAGGGAGCCTCTTCCTTTTATTTGTCCCGGCCTCCGTGTGATCAGCGAGTGAAGGTAGTGACGTTTCGAGGAACTTGTTCTGCTGGTCTTCCGTGTTTGCTTCCACCTAACACGAACTAAGATAGCTGCGAAGGGTCACCCGTCGCTGATTTTATCGCATTTTCGAGTGGACTCCGGAAGCAGAAAAACAGCCGTCGATGCACGTGCTCATCGCTCGCATTCATTTGTCGATCTCTCGTAATATATTCTACAAGCGAACTTCGTGCCATCGCGGTAGCACTAAAATTGGTCTATTGTCCAAGTCGGCTAGGTCAGAGTGTTGTCTGCTGATACACACCAAGGGTTAAAAAGAAAAGAAAAAAATAACGCGATCATTGCAGCCAGACTATAAATATCTCGTTTCTGTAAATCAAGTTTGTACGGGACAAAATACGTAGCAGCCCCGTTGCACCATGGAAACGCTACATTCAAGGGAATTTTGCTGAAGAAACAGTGAAATCCCAATACATTAACAGGTGAGCTGTTAAAAGGAAAAAGTGAAGCCGTATTTAGTGGGGTTCGTAGCTAACAGTGGAACTGTCAGGCAGAAGGGAAAAGCTCTGGCCCTTAATCGACGACCCACGCTGCTATACATGACCGTGACAATGCGAAAAGCAATATGGAAAGAAAGAAATAAAAGAAAAAAGCAAAACATGGGGTTACGAGGAAGGCAAAAGGGGACCCCGCTCTTGCCGTCGGCCCCACTACCCGCACCTTTGCCCACGGCCAAAACTGCTGCAGAGTAGCGATAACGATAGTGCCAAGGGAGAGTGATGGTGAACTTGACACCATGGCCCCAGCTCACCCCCAGCTGTTTACTCACACCTCTCTTGCATAATGCAATCACGCGCTGCCTGTGTCAATTGACAATTCTCAAGTACGAATGTAAGATTAGACGCGAAAAAAGAATTGTTCTTTTCCTTAAAACCATATGTCACTAACGCAGAGCGCTAACCAGTGCTTAGTTCTTTGCCGCGTTGAGTTTCCATGCTAGCTTGTCCTTGTGGATACACACACACGCGCGCGCGCGCGCGCTCGTGCACAAAACTAAACTTCGCCAGCTAGAAAAGAAGACGTTAGGGCACCAGACTGGCAGTATAATCGGCGTGGAAAAGCGGGGAACTCGATTCTTCCCTCTGGGATGTACTTATCGAGCGTGTGTCTGTATAATAGCAGACACACATTGCCGTGCAGTGCAGCGCGGAAAAGAACGTCTCGGGTGCCTTGCCTTTTGGCTAATGGGTCCAAGAGCGATAATGGTCGAAGATAACCGGCGCAAAACAGACGGGAAGCGGGCGAAATTGAAATGGGTCACCGTGACGGCAGCACGCGTCGTGTCTTCGTGCCACCGCGTCGTGCCAGTTCGTTCTGCGAGCCGATCAGAAACCTTGGCCGGCTTGCGCACGTATACGCAAATTTGCGAGCCACGCACGCAGTCCTGCACTAGCAGAAGCTTCTTGGCGTTTCCTCGGAAGCCTCCTGCGAACAGGGAGTGTGCCGAGCTCACTTTCCCACAAATAGAGCTGCGCGAACCAAGAAAAAAAAAAAGAAAGTGCAAAAATCCTTTATCTCGTCTGTCACGCGGAATCCCGCTAGCCATTGATGTTTAAACTAGGAAGTATTCGTCACTTCTCACACTTTTTTTTTTTTATGTTGGAACTCGGTATCTCGGGTCGGCAGAAAGGATTAGAGAAAAATCGATACCGTCCTTGTATGTTCTTTAATTTTTGTACCTCCGACCCTTTATCTAGAAATCTAGACGTCGTCTTGGTTTTCTTTTAGCACGGGAATGGATGTGGGCCAAAAATCTTTATATCGCGTCCGGTCTCCTCCTTCTTCTTCTCTGTTAATATTTTTTTTTTTTGTGCTTCACGTTACTTAGAAAATGCGTTCGGATAAGATATTCAAATTGAGCTGTGCTCGACGCCTGCCGGTGAAGAAATCAAGGAAATGGAAACCGGTAAAGCAGAGCGCCTAGTAGTAACTATACGCAGAACCACGCGAACATTACAAATGATATACTTACAAATAAGTTACGAAAGATATATTTTAATAAGGCATTGGCGTTGACATTCAAGGAAAGGATGACGTGTCCAGGCTGGAATTTGGGTCTGTCGCTTTGTGGGAGCAATAACTTGATTGTAGAAAAATTAGCATCCTCATATGTGGCAAGAGCAAAAACCCATGCCAATTTCCCGGAAGGAAAGCGGTAAAGCTGAGAAAGAAGTAGTCCTTTCGTAAGAAACTGCCTCCTCATTTCTGAATTACAAATTCGCTCGATCGGTAACTCGGTCCGCGCGCCAATTATGCAGGTTCGTCCCCACATCGCAAAACAGGCTTTTCTCTCAAAGATGCTCCTGGCTTTGGTGAACACGCGGAACGATGAAGATTACGCCGGTGCGAAGCTCTTAGCGTACGACATGAGGACAGAGAAGGAGCGTTAGATACATAACGAGTTTTTACTTGGAACCGAATAACCGCGTAAGTAGGTGAAAAACTGATACACATCATGCATGCAGAGCCAGCCGAGAATTCCTACTTTCACGATATACAGACTGAAACAGAGGCTCATGCAAAGATGGCAGCTTGAACGAATGAGGATGTCACTAAAACCATAAAGAACGGGTAATGTCGCAGCGAAATTCCCTATTATTCATCGTTTCGACGATATAGCTTCACGGTAGGGAAAAAATCTCCTCCATAGACAGGTTATTTCAGGGATTTGAAACGGAGTGTCGCCTAACCAGTCAAATTCCTATCACCTACAGGAACGAAGAAGCTATCAGTCTCGCGCACCTATGTGAATTTCGCGCATAGTGCACACGCATGATAAGTGACAGGCCTTTTCCCCTCTTCTGTGCCCTCGTCTTGTGCCATAAAAGCTTCATTGATGTCTTAACGACATATGGTCGAACAAACGCGTCAAGTAATAGTGTTCGCGTACGTGCACAAATGTTCTACCCTGGCTTTCACATCAGCGGACGGTAACAAAGAATGCTTTCAGGATACCACCCAGGAAGAGTAGCCGACGCCCAAATTCCCCAGCCGCGAGATCTCGTTAAAAACGCGCTGCACTTAAATAAAGTCGTATATTAAAACGTGCAGTACTTGTTGGACAGGGCAGTTTCACGACTTATCATCGACAAGCGAAATCAAGTTTGTCGGCGACAATGACGCTCTCTTGATCTCTTGAGTGAAACCAGATAATGTATATGGACCCTTCGCTTGCTTCTGTTGGCCAATCGGTGATGTTTTGGTGTCTTATAAAAAAAAAAACTTTTTCTTATATATATTAAACTTCCTCTTCACATTTCACGCACCAGCAGCAGCCGCTACTCTTGTCTAACTGCTGCGCGGCACAGCAATTTGACCAAGCAGCGGCTCAACCCCCCCCCCCCCCACAGAGACCAAAATACATATCCCGGATCGAACAGCAAACCGGGAAACCGGCGGGCAACAACTTCCACGTACAGAAAGAATAAAACCGCAAAAGCGCAGCCATTGCTTCGCATCCTCGAAGCCGTCCACGACTCTCGCGTACTTATCCATGGGAAGACGAGAAGAGCTACGCCGATAATTCAGCCCGGACATTATACAACAGCTCGCTGCGGACAGCTCGACGACGGCCCGTTACAAGCCGCGCTCGAGCACCGCCTGTTTGGCAAGCGCCGGCAGAGTCCGGCGGGTCTAAGCGTTCGTGCCAAACGACTGCCGGGGCAGCGAGTTTTGCTGCATAGCAATGTAATGTGCTATGTCCTCCCTGTAAACGGACGGTATCTGCGAGGTCAGCTTGTTCCGCGGAGAAGCGACCCGCCTGGCCGGACGACGCCAGCGTGCTTTTGGCACCGACCCTGCGATCCCGTGGAATCCCGCATCCTTGGCCGCGCTTCGAGGAGAGTTGCGTAGCTTCCATGGTGCGCGGCGCTATTTTACTTGAGTACAGCATCCGCGAATCTCTGTGCTTGCGTGCGATTGCTGCGTGAGCGTGTAAGAGTGATCGCTGCAGTATGTACTTACGCGACGCTGGGCCAAAGGAGCGGAGAGGCAGGGTCACAGTACGGTGCCTAAGGGCACTAGCGTCTCGCCTCGATCCTCGTGCGTGTAATGAATAAAAGAAGAAAAAAACGGTCCCCCTTATCCTCATGGTCCTTAACGGCACACCGCAATAAATGTTTGCGGCGATTCCTGGGGCGTTTTAGAAGCCCTGCTTGTTGTAACTGCAGCTTCACATGGGTAGGCGACTGAAGTGGGCTCCTTTATTCGCGGGCTTTCGCGCTCAGTCGCTTGACGACTGTCTCTGCGCTTCGTTTTCACGTGTCTGGTTAACGCTGGAAGACAGTAAAGTAAACGGCTAGACAAGATAGCGAGGTATGTAACTGACACTAGCCTCGCACATGTGTGGTGTGTTCTGGCTTCAGCGCATGTGCGCTTTATTCTTACATAATTAAATTGGAATCACATCAGAAAGGGCCACAGCAAATTGTAATGCAAAAGGAAAGGATAACGAAGTTCGTATCACAGCTAGTTATATATGCTTTTCAGATTTAGGTCTTCCAAGTATGATCGCTAAATCAAATACGCCAGTGTAGAGTGCTTTTAAAATTTGGTGACATGACGTCCTAAGCGTGCACCACAGCATGTTTTCGACGATATGGTTACATACGGGTAGGTTTCAAACACAACGTCTTTAACTTATTGTTGCAGGAAAGGCTCTCACTCGAATCCCCGCAACGAATGCTTGAAGTTAATTTAGCCGTAACTAATCACGATACATAGCAGATTATCTGAAGGCGCTTGTACTGAGGAGTCAGTGCCATCAGGCAGTCATGATCAGAATAAACGTCACGAGAGAACATCTTGGGGCTATGGCCTAGTGTGTCCGCGGTGCGTAGTGCCAGACCAGCGTTGCTGCGATTCAATAGATTCACCGACTAGAACGACAAATTTCGATGAACTTGAATGGACGATGGCCGCTTCTTTGTATGCGGTTGTACGCGTAAAATGAAAAGTTCTCCTGTCCTCCTTATCATTATCACCCTCATCATCATCATCATCAGCAGCAGCACCACCGCGACTCTTCGTTACATCCCCCTGTACGATTGCGGGACAACTAACCTAGCTCAGCCTTATTAGCCTCCCTGTTTTTCCCTTGTAGTTTCGGTGCATTCCTCCTCTAAGTCCAAAAAACAAAGGCACAGAAAGTGGCATGTGACACTTCAAATGTGATAAACAGCGCATTTAGTTACCATTCTGCATGAACAATAACTGAATAGTTAACATCATAAGAAATGGAACTAAAAGCGGGTAAAGCTTTCATAGTTGAAAACGAGCCGAAATTCCCGCGGTCACATATTCGAGGCACGCCGCATAGGCGGTGTCAGTGACGTTGGTTACGACGCAAGCACACCAGTCAGTGACGTTGGTTACGACGCAAGCACACCAGAATAGAAAGAGTACTTCGAAAAGGCCCAAGCTTGTGGAATCTCTCGATCGGCCCGTGGGAACGGAAATACCACTAGAGAGCCAAAAATACACATTGAAGGCGCTCTCGCCTCCCCGTTGCCGGGAAACTTAAACAAACAACCCGTCGGCTTCCCGTGCGCACCGCCAGTGGTCTTTCCCGGCCAACACCTTCCGCAAAACCGAGGACAGCCAGAGAAAGCGAGGGCAGAAAGCGAAGCCTATACCCACGACAAACAGAACAAGTCGCGCCGGTTTCCCTGGTGAAGTTGTGTAGCTAGCGGCGGGGGAAAAGGCTCGCCATCGTTGTGCAGGCCTCGTGCGCCCCAATTTCCTCTTCCGGCAACAGCAACGCACGTGCCGACTACACCTGTACTACATGTAGTACAGGCATCGTGCACGATGGCACAAACATCACCGTTGTCGTTGCCAGGAGACGAAAACGCGCCGCCTTATTAAGGCTACGTCGTCGCCGATGGGCGGAGTCGGCGTCAAATTGATTGTTCGCCGTAATCACCTGCCAACAGTCGGCCATACACTCGGCGGGCGCTCGCTCGCCCGCAGCTCATTGCTTTGGCAGAGCTATATATCCTGTTGCGAAAATCCACGTGTCCTGAAGCAGGCATTAATCTATGCTTAGGCGAGTATCTTCAGTGCGGTGTACGAAGCTAATGCTAGCGACCATCAACGTCCGTGATGCAATAGCATTTAAGCCAGCTATCGGAGGAGGTATAGCGAAAGTGCGTTGGACTCGCCCGGAGAGTCAATACCAAGAAACTTGGCGTCCTCAGCTGCCTCTGTGCACCGGTGAGTTTCGATATTTTCATACACGCGTACCTTCGCTAATAACGAGCCCGTCGAATGCCGCGTCCTAGAAAACAAAATGAACACGCTGCGGAACATTTTCGTTTCTGGCCCCGTTATGCTGTAAAGAGGAGCATAATATCCAACGTTCGCAGGCTGTCATAAAAACCTCAGTTTGCGCGAACTCTCGCTCGGCTCTGGCAGGTTACTGACTTTAAAAATGATGGAAAAGAACATCTTCAAAACAGTCGCAATTCCTGCGTGGCTACTTCATCTCGTTTTAAGCGTAAACACGCCTCGTTTTTTTTTTTTTTTTTTTTTACGTATTCGCCACGAACGTCCTGAGAGTTTCACAGCCTTTAGCACGAGTCCGTCTACAGCACGATGCCGAAGATAAGTTGCCCGCAAATAGGTTTACTGTCGGGTTAGTCAGTCTCCGTTCAGGGACGCCGGCTTGTCGTACGTCTCGATTTCTTTAAGAAGTCGTCAGCACTGTTTTCGACTCAAGCTTGTTCTGGCATAAAAAAAAAAAAAGCGCACGTGCTGACCCTTAAGCGTCCATATGGGCTCGCAGACGCTCTTTCGTAAAATATAACCTTGGCTCGCGTTTAATTACAAACTACTTATACAGACGGGCGGTCTGGGTAACGGTCAGAGAGTTTGCCATCTCCATAGTGAAGTCTTCTGGATTAAAACGCTGAAGCTCAGCGGCTTCGAAACTGTCGTCCTGGTGACAAAACCTGTCAGGAAGCATTATGTAGCAATACAGGCAGCAAGGAACACATGACCAGGGTCCACCAAAATGTCATTTGCAGCGCGCTATCCAGCTTGTATGACTTCAGCGGATGTGAAAGCGGCGTACGTTCGATCAATAATTTGCTCTATGTTTTATGTATTTAGAAGGACCATACACACAGATGCGATTCGTCGTGAACTCTATTGCCTTTGTGAAGTGAACTTTATACAAAAGGAGGAAGCCGTGGCTAAAAAGGCTGGGATGCCTGACGAAGGCCTCGGCTGCCCTGCGGTCTGACATAAGTAAACACATACACATAACTGAAAATATAACGATAAAATACGATATAAATGCAAAATCAGCTGTACCTGCAGGTGTAACATGATTCAGTTACAAGTGAAAAACGGTGCTACACAAAATAAAAACTAGAAGCTATTAGATATTTCTTTGTTTCCTTTTGAACATTTTCACTGAAACACCAAACTCAACATTTGACGACATTTTACTAATAGCCGCAGTTAACTGATAGTTTAATTTTTGTTTGCCATAGTTAGTACGCGTCTTAGGGAGCCGGTGGATTTCTTTACGTAAGTGGTGTGTGACATCAGATAAAGTATGGTTTTGAATGTGTAATTTATTGACTTTAATGTGCTGCAGCAAACCAAAAGGGTAGACTTGGTTCGCCATCAGCAAGTCGTAACTGCGAAACAATGGCAACGCGGAAAAATCTCTTGATCTGCCATAGCAACTGTGGATACACCGCAAAGCTCTCTTTTGAAGGACTCGTAGTTTCTGGTAGTTAGTAGCCGTAGTTGCTACCCATAGTAGAATACAACAGGTTAATGTAGAGTACACAAGCGCGTAACACGTCTGCAGTCTCAACCATACAGGTACCAGGTTATCTATATACTATGTAGAGACAGCCAACACACTTCAGATGCCAACATTAGACCTCAGATGTCACGAACATTATATTGCTTTTGAAGTAGTGTTATGTAGTTCTGTATACTTAAGCATGGCAAACAATTCTGCACTTTCTATGAGGTTTCCTTAGAAAAATTTAGTATGGAAGCGCTTTTGCGATTCTTAAAAATCGCCTATATGTTTTCGTCGTGGAACATGTTAGAACGTTAGCCTATAGGTAGTCATGCTTAAGCGCACGAGACAACGTCCCATAGCATCTTTGGACATTTTCAAAAATTGGCAGAGCATAATGAATGTACACATTTTTTTTTAATATCGAAAGTAGTGTAAAGCTCCCTCGTACAGTTTTGTAATACCTGACTTTTGCGTTCCAACGCATTTTATTTTGAAAAATTTCTTCTGCCATATTCATGCCCACATGCTTCGAGTTGTCGGTCAATTTGCCCTCGCGCTGTCAATTGCTCGTCTGGCAGAGCGAGCGCAAGGGACACGCGTTGGTCCCGGGTTCGAACCCAGGACCAGCACGAATTTTTTGTCAACTAAGAAGCTTTCCTTTCTGAGAAATCCGTATGGGTTTCCTCTTAGTTTTGTGCTACAAACTGCTGGGTGATAACTTTTACTTTCCTAAGCTTTCTTCTCATGATCAGTAACCGCCGCAGTAATTGCACAAAATCTACAGGCTGACTCAAACTCCATGACTCCAATTCATAGATGCTTATTCTCTTCCCAGGCTACTGAACACTAACTTTGTCTTCTTATAAAATTCACCCCCATACTCTCGTGCAATTCCGTCAGTGTCGCCAGTCATTTGTTTCAAGTGACCACACGCACTGCTGAAAAAGCGCAACATCCACCGCGAATTTTTTTTTGCTGAGGCAATCACCACTGAGCTTCACATGTCACAATTTTCAGCACACCAGCATGAATATTCCTGAGGACGTATTGAATAAAGTTGAATAGATTGTGTTTCCTTTCCTGACCCATTTTCTGCAGCTTTGTCGCTGTGTTAGTAGATAACTGCTGGTTTCCTCCGGCGATCACAAGGTTGCGATACTGACATAGAACGCCTTGCGCTATAAATTCTGTTTGCTGCTTGGCAGTTTCACTTTCTTACAACAACGCGAAATTTCTTTGATTGCTTTGCTGTTCCCGCCACAACACATTGCTTCGCGCGCGCGTACACTCACACCGCGGGTTTAAATTTGATACCGATATTCATGTTCTGGGTACTTGTTCGCTTTATTCATAACAAAACGACCTGAGCAGCTGCTGCGAACGAACTCCATGCTTTATTAGGGAATCGGAGGATGAGGGTTTGCGTTCTGAAAAGCAACGGTGGCTTATACACAACCTGACTATGCAGCCCCTTCACAGTGGTCTAGTGGTTATGGCACTCGGCTGCTGATCCGAAGGTCGCGTGATCGAATCCCGGCTGGGTGGCTTCATTCTGATGGAGGCAAAATGCCAGAGGTCCGTTTACTGTGCGATTTCAGTGCACGTTAAAGAACCCCAGGTGGTCGAAATTTTCCGGAGCCCTTCACTACGGCTTTTCTCTACTCTCTATCTCTTTCACTCCCTTTCCCCTACCCCCCACGGACGCTTAGCCGTGCTCCCTATATGGGCTGCAGAAATTAGCGTCCTTTCCTAACCAAACCACAATCATCATCTATGACACGTTGCTGCAAACACAAGCGATAGACCGCTTTAAATTTTTATGAAGCTGCTCTTACGACGGTACGAACAAAACGAATAAAAATGTTGCGTTGTAATACGCGACCTGCCGAAGGCACAAACCCGGCCTTCGTCGAAACGTAGCGGCTTCACAGGTATCGCTCGTTCGACCAACACTGACCATCCCCACAGTCCTGTAACCTACAAGTAAACTATCGCATTAAGCAACTCCGGTGCCTTACGAGCCAACATCGTGATAAGATCACGCGGCACTCCGGACTCCGTGTTAATTATGACCGCTTGCAATTCAGTGCAACTACCTGGATTTCTAATGCGGTTCCTAAGTCTCACAAAACGTTATCTCGTAAGCTAACACACGGGTGTAACTTTCATTTTGTGATAAACTCTCCATATTTTTTCTTGTTTGTATAAGTACTAAATACGTCAGAAGGATGGCTTCTACAACGTGAGCGATCCGCGCAATCCGAGCACTATGGCTCGATGCATACGGTATGGAAGCTACAGGCCGCGAAATACGTGTAACTGTATGCACGAGGCCGAGGCGCACGATCTAAGTACAGACGTTACGCTTCCTGGCGGGGATACGTTGGCTTAACGCTCCAAGAATAGCAGGATTGCGACAGAAACAAAAAAAAAGGAGAAAGCGTCACGGCCGCTGCGGCCACAGTGTGTCGCTGTACCCTCCTCTCCTTCCTTCCTGTAATCCTCTTTTGGACAGAGGCCGACATACATTAGAGACACCGCGTGTCTTGGCCAACGCTCGAAGACGCAGCCGGGCCCGTCTGGGACCGTTAGCCTTGAGCGATGCACGCTGTTGGGCCAGGAAACACGACGCGGCTTTGGCTACACGAGTATATGGGCAAAGGCTGACGCCAGCATCATCGCCGCATCCCACTGTGCCTCAGGTATCCACGCCCAACGTTATTTCGGCAGTATAACTCGCGGCCTTTAGAAACCAAGAGGCCAGTGCCAGGCAAACATCACGTCAACCCCCAGGATAGCAGCTGGGCGAGGCTTAAACGCCTCGGAATCATCCTGCCTGCTTGAGGTTACGTAGGCTCTGGAGGAGTGTGTCGAACATTGTCCCACAACTTAAGGGCAGTGTCACTCTCTGAATTTGCAGCGCGCGGGTGCGTCAAGGCAATTGCGAAGCCACCGTAACCTAATGCACATGCACAAGAGAAAAACACCAGCGGCCGACCTGTGGTGCTGAGGACGCGGGTTCGATTACCAGCCACGCCGGCTTCATTTAATTAGTGGCAGTACCCATGCACGTAGATTTAGGAGCAGGTTAAAGGACCCCAGGTGGCCGAAATTAACCTGGCACCCCTCATTCCAGTTTTCCTCGCAATCATATCGAGGCTCTTATGCCACCACTAGCCGACCTATTCACCAATGGAATGACTAAGCTGACGTTAATTGTTTCCGCTGCGGCGCCGCAGACGCTTTCAAAGAGGCCATTTCCATGAACTGTCCACGACATATTAGGCACCTTTTTATGCCACCTACTAAGATAGAGGCGTGCCCTCTGGATGGAGGAGCCTTATCTGGGAACATTCGCTTCCCGGTCTTGTCCCACTATACAAGAAGGGACGTGCTCTGCCTATCCTTACGAATTTCCGCGTTGATAATGGCTCGATTAGCCGTCTTTTAACATTGAGCCCATATCTTGTTGCCTCTGAATGGCTTCTGCGTGCCCTGCTTAATTCATAGTCCACATACAAGCCCAGATTCGTTATCGTTGTGCCCCTGAGTATTTCCTCTTCCTTATATAGGTGAAACATGCGAGAGACTCCATTTCTTGCACGCTAACATCAGCTGCGTGCGCGGATACGTATAAATTATCTTTGAAAGGGTATATGAGCATCCACCCTCTTTTACAACAAAGTTACAAGGAAATCCCCACGGATTTCTTAGAAAAGAAAGACTCGTAGTTGAAGAAAAAATTGTACTGGTCGGGGGGTTCGAATGCGGGACCAACGCCTTTCCGGGCAGCTCGGTGTGCCGACTGAGCTAACCGGGAGGCTAGGAATTCGCAGCGCGAGGGCATAATGATCGACAACTCGAAGCACGTGGGCATGAATATGGAAAATGAGTTCTGCGGAGGCCCGCAAGGTGGAGGAACGCTTATGAAAGGAAAAATCAGCGGAAACACATGATTCCTGAGAAATTCGTATGGATTTCCTGTAGCTTCGTGCTACAAACGGGTGAATGCTCGTTTTCCTTTTCATAAACGTTGCTCCACCTTGTGGGTTTCCGCAGAATTCATTTGCCATATAAGTGATCTTTTTTCTCTCTTGCATTAGTTCAAAATTATTTTATCAGATGCGAACGCGATTTAATTGATGTCATCATCCAGTTGTAGTCTCCTTTGTATAGTAACCGCTTCTTCCATCTTCCAAAGATTACTCAACAACTGCTCTTTTTTAGAAGTCAGAAACGCTAATGAAATAAGGGTCCAAACAATGTAACGAATCCATAGCATTTCCTTCCCTGCTCGCGATTTACTGGCCTTTGAAGCAGCACTCCGCCTACGTTTAAACCGTTCGCGAGCTGTGTGTGAATAGAAAGGCACAGAATTGAGCGAAGGGAGTACTTAGGCAGTGCTGGCAAACTATAATTCGAGATTTGTTTGGCAATTAGGATAACAGAGACATTGCGTAATACCAGTGTGCCCACTGTGCTAAGCTTATTATTTGAATGTGCGGAGAGGGGGGTGGGGGGCTGGAGGGGCGACGGAAAGGTAAAGATTGGGAGGTTGACCAAAGTTAACTTTGTTTTTCTTGGGCTTCTAAGTACTTTCATGGAACCTTATTAACTAGCCCTAGTAAATGTTGTGCTAACGACAGCAGACCTCCGGTTGGCTACCCTTCAACAACTACAATAGGATCAAAAAAACTTTGTTTTGACAGTGATGTCATCACCAAAAGGCACAGTTATTTTTTTTTAATTTAACAACAGTTTTTATTTATCTTAACGAAGCATCACATCTCTTCCCATTGCGTATATTGAATATATTTGAACAGGTTCAGTGTTGCTGCACAAGTTGAGAAAGTGAAAGCAGATTGGCATAAAGCTAGACAGAAACCGCACGCAGCCACATAGGCGTACCACCCTTCCTTCACCCATCCTTCTACCGCTGTTTAATGCCTAGTGCAATCATATTCGCGTAAGTGACTGCTGAGAATTAGTCTAAACCTTTTAAATGATACTTACGGCAGTACATAGAGCACGCCACAAAATATATCTTGCAGGCTCCTCTAGTGGCTACGGTACTCGGCTGCAGACCCGAGGGTCGCGGGATCGCATCCCGGCCGCGGCGGCTGCATTTCGATGGAGGCGAAATGTTGAGACCCGTGTGCTGTGCGATGTCTAGTGCACGTTAAACAACTCGAGGTGGCCGAAATTTCCGGAGCCCTCCACTACGGCGTCTCCTATAATCAGAGCTGGTTTTGGGACGTAAAACCCTAAAAATCATCAATATGTCTTGCACTCCTTAAAACCGACGGCGACAGTATCCCGATGCTATGACGTCGCATATCGAACATCTCCGAGAAATGTCAGAATTTACGCCTTGGCAACGATTCCCTCTGAGGGACACAGACTCATCTTCAAGGCCGTATTCTTGCACAAAACACGCCAGAAGAATGTCTTGGCCGTTACGTTTCGAACACTACTTATTCTAGGTGTCGACTTTCTGCGTGGCGTGACCACTCGGTCGCTAGGGCTTTCGTTTATAACAAAATATTTCGTCCACTTTGTTCGTGGGACCTTGTTATTTGTCACACTAAACATTTCAGCCTTGAAGGCGCAGAACAATAAAGATGCCACGAAGGACAGTATGCGTGCTCAACGGAATGATGCGCACATTTCAAACGAAGGAAATCGACCGCGAGCTGATGTTGTTCACCTTTCTTGATGCAAACGCAAGCATTTAGGAAGCTCCTTAATCGGCATGACTGTTTGAATGACTGATTGATTAATTTGTGGTGCTGAAGGTTCAAAAGCTACACTGGGGCTTTGAATATACCCATAGTTGAATGCTTAGAATTAATTTTGGCAACTGCAAGAATCTTCAAAATGCGCATAAATCTAAATGTCCAGTCTGCATTTTCGTCTTACCCCCGTGAAAATTACCGGCACAACGCAACCAACACACGAACCGACGACCTTGTACTATACACAGCAAGCCGCCTTAGCCATGCAGTCAGCTGAAGCGGCTGGCGAGTCTGTTTACTTTCCCTTTCACTGTTGTCCGCACACCATTAAGGACCCTGGCCAAACCGACAATACAAATAACTTGCCTTCCTGTCTTTTCTGGCAATGGTTCTGGTGACCATCGGCGTAGCTTCCTGCCAAAAAGAGAAAAAAGACATGGGAATAACCAACGAGGAACGCGATTATGTAAATGCGGCCTATATACGAAGGAAGCATACAAAACGCAGTCTGCCAGAAAATAATAGAAATAAAGCGAACAACAGAGCCAGGCTATAGAGCATGGATGTAAGGGCAACGCGGGAGGAACTGCATGCAACAGCGAAGTTCCTTTCGTCGCTTATGATCCCGCCGCCAGGGCTCCTTCCGAACTAAAACATTGTCACACGTGCTTTACTATATCGCCTCTCCTCGCATTGGTTCTGAGAACGCGGTTACGGCCATGTTTGTCGATACTTGTAAGACACTGTGTGCGTCATGTCTTCAAGGTATTTTAGTTGAACTGAATGGGCCGCGCCTTAAGTTAGTGTCAACAGCCCTATGCCGTCAGCAAAAAGCAGAAACAAAAGGCTTTTCGAAAGGATATATGCACGTGCTAACGCGAACGTGTGCTGAACATGCTTACGTGCGTGTTTGTAATGCTGAGCGAAGTTATCCCAGACCTGGTTAGCTATGTTCGGTGGGGCTCAGTTTGTTTCTAATAAAAGCTATAGTTTCATTGCTATCATTAGTACGCGACCAAAAGGTTAGCTACAAAGGAATAACCAAACATTTTAACGAACCGGACCCCGTCCCCTTTATTGTACAGCCTCATTTGTTGTATACGAATGTCCTCTCAATTATGCTTGTGTGGTGTGGGTCATTTTCGGTTAGCGTCCCGTCAAATTATGCATGTGAGGCTATTTATTTTCTTATTTATTTCCTGCACCACAACAGCATTTCCCCTTCCTTTAATGTCGGTGTGCCTACAAATTGAACAGGCAAATAACGTTTATTCCTAATACCACGAAGAGAATAAGAAAACATTCCCGCGTGATTTAATTCGGCGGTAAAAGTACAAGATAGCAATAGTAAAATTCCACACATCGACACACATTCAACGCAGCCATAATTAACAGCAAAAGTACAATATATCACAAATACTTTAGAGTGATGAGACCTATGTAAAAGCAATGTACCCACAACTGCGAATTAGTTTGTTAAAATGTTAAAGGGCTACTAATTTTGAGCAAAATCGTTTAGGATCGGAAATGCTGACGACATTGGGGAATACCGTTTCAGTATTTACGCGCAATGCCTTTATATACTATCCTAAATCAAAAGGTCTACTGCTACCTTTTAGTGTCAGATGCACCGCTGTTACATGCATAGTGCGTGCGAGTAACTACCTATATTTTCACATTGGAAGCACAGTGGAAGCGCATTGGAACCGAAGTGGAAAGTGCCATATGTGCCGCACTTGTAATAGACTAGCGCCAAAGTTGTAGTGGTGTTGCCCGTAGTATCTTCGGTGCTCCTTGAAAACATATGCCTAGGAACGTTTCTTTGGATATTTCTTTGTCTCCAGATAATATGCCACCGGTGATGTTGAAATTCTGGAAATATGCATAGGTCGATGCGAGATTTAATACGCTTACTTTATTTTGCCTCAGGACTACTTTTCAATTTTAGAAATCAAATGGAACGTTAATGTAACGACACGTTCCAATTTTCGAAATGTAACTGGAACGCGTTCCTTTTCTATTAAAGGAACTTGTAACGGGAACTCGTTACAAAATTGTGAAGGAACGAGGAACGAGTTTTCGTTCCTGTTTTGGAGGAACGTGTACAACACTGCTTGGCCGTTACGTTTCGAACACTACTTATTCTAGGTGTCGACTTTCTGCGTGGCGTGACCACTCGGTCGCTAGGGCTTTCGTTTATAACAAAATATTTCGTCCACTTTGTTCGTGGGACCTTGTTATTTGTCACACTAAACATTTCAGCCTTGAAGGCGCAGAACAATAAAGATGCCACGAAGGACAGTATGCGTGCTCAACGGAATGATGCGCACATTTCAAACGAAGGAAATCGACCGCGAGCTGATGTTGTTCACCTTTCTTGATGCAAACGCAAGCATTTAGGAAGCTCCTTAATCGGCATGACTGTTTGAATGACTGATTGATTAATTTGTGGTGCTGAAGGTTCAAAAGCTACACTGGGGCTTTGAATATACCCATAGTTGAATGCTTAGAATTAATTTTGGCAATGCAAGAATCTTCAAAATGCGCATAAATCTAAATGTCCAGTCTGCATTTTCGTCTTACCCCCGTGAAAATTCCGGCACAACGCAACCAACACACGAACCGACGACCTTGTACTATACACAGCAAGCCGCCTTAGCCATGCAGTCAGCTGAAGCGGCTGGCGAGTCTGTTTACTTTCCCTTTCACTGTTGTCCGCACACCATTAAGGACCCTGGCCAAACCGACAATACAAATAACTTGCCTTCCTGTCTTTTCTGGCAATGGTTCTGGTGACCATCGGCGTAGCTTCCTGCCAAAAAGAGAAAAAAGACATGGGAATAACCAACGAGGAACGCGATTATGTAAATGCGGCCTATATACGAAGGAAGCATACAAAACGCAGTCTGCCAGAAAATAATAGAAATAAAGCGAACAACAGAGCCAGGCTATAGAGCTTTCATTTGTTTTTTGTTTTTTTCTATTTTCTACGATGATCACACTCATGCAAATGGTATGAACCTGAGAATGCTTACGTGGTGCCAGTGGTGGATGACCTCAATTATGTTGCTTTGTTTTTCCCTTTCTAATTATTTATTTCGTCATCTTGTTTTTGAACGTGCCCCTGTTCGCGCTGCATTTGCTGCAGTCTATCTTTTCAGTGGGCTGACTGCCCACGTTTCCACTGATTGTCTTTCTCTGCGCATGCGTGCCGAAGGCGTGGCTCGGGCGAAACAAAGGATACACGCCGAATGCGACGTCAGCCACTGGTTAAACGGCCTCGAAACGCAAAGCAGCAAAGGTTTATTGAGTGAAGTTGCGGTCCGCAGGAACCGAGAAAAGAAGGAGAAAGCGCTCCCGCATAGCTCGTTGTGCAGCGTACTCTATATGCCGCTCGCGCAGTGAAGCAGCCCTTAGTTGGGCACGTCTCTGCGTTATTACTCACGGAACACGTGACCTCGTGCAGCCGAGCCCCACGTCGCTATCTCGCCGGAAAACTATCGGGGACACGTCATGGGAGACCAGACTCGCCTCGGCCTGCCGGACGAAATAAAAGCCTCGTCGTCGCCAGCCAGTGTGGATGGCTTAGGTCATGGACGTTCAACTCTACAGGGCGCATTGTGAGACGCAGCGGTATAGTATATATCAGGCTACTATGCACTCTTACTCAGGCGACAGTCGCGATAGAACCCGAATTACAAAGAAAGAGTATATGGCGTATAGCGTAAGGCATTGCGTTGCGGCCGCCACTGCAACAGCTCAGACGGCGCCTCGGCCGCTCCATCAATTTCCATAACCAGGTTAATTTTTCTTTTCAAGCGTGAGCACGAGTTACTGGTTTCTGTTTTTACCTCCGATGACACGAACTCTCGCGTCCGAACGCTGGCTTGCCATCGCCTCGGGAGGCCTCTGCAGAAAGACCTGGAGGGTTGTCTTTCATTGTGAAGCGACAATACTGCAGAGCCGACCGCACGTCAGCAAACGTTTGTCTACGTTCAAAAGCTGGAAATAAAGAAAGCTAACCGTAGCATCAAGAGTTGAGTTGTTAATTTGGGCTCTTTCTGTAAATGGCGAACACTGCTTCAAAATGGAAAGGCGCGTTCGCAGCTTTCTTTGCGAGAGGAGCAGAAGTAACTTCTCTTGGAGTCATCCCCGTGCTCAAATAATCTTTCATTCTTCACTATATCGACTCGCGACCTGTTCCGTCTTAATCCGTCATAAAGCAAAATTCTTCAAACTGCTGTCGCGTGTATATCACGGATCGTATCGAACCACCTTTGTTTAAAAAATAATTGGGTGATTCACTTATTTATTTATTCATTTATTTAATGACCAAGTGAGTGAGTGAGTGAGTGAGTGAGTGAGTGAGTGAGTGAGTGAGTGAGTGAGTGAGTGAGTGAGTGAGTGAGTGAGTGAGTGAGTGAGTGAGTGAGTGAGTGAGTGAGTGAAATGGACCCTCACTTGCTTTGTTCTTAGTCTGCTGGTACGCAGAGCCAAGTGATACGATACACCGCGCCGTATACCTTTAGAATATATGTATACAAATAGAAAGTGAGAAAAGGTAAACGTAAGGCAAATATTCTAACCACGTTGCACAATGTATGTCACGATACACTGGTAAATGAGCCAGCGAGCAAACAGAAAGAGGGACAGATAGACGGTGAACAAGCAGCGCACGCAGCGCATAAGAGCGCTCATCGTGGAATCACGGACAGACACAGATTTTGGCGGTTTTTACAAAGTCGATAAGTAGTCGTACGGCCCGCAACGACGACTGCGATCGCCGCCATGGCACCGAGATTCTTTTTTTTTTTTTTTTATCTCGTCAACACTATTATCGTACAGCCGGTCTAAAACGGCACGCAATGTCTGTCTTTCGTTGCTAAGAGGGGGGTAACATGTGAGTGCATTACCGAAATTTCGCATGTCATGTCTGAGTAGATATGCAGTAGCTATCATATGTCAACATCTATTTGAACAGTGAGAGCATGGTATCTGGAGCGAGCATGGAGTTTGAACAGCACGAGCACGGTATTCGAACAGTGCGAGCATGGTATGTTCTATTCAAGAACGAAGACACGAAGTTGACGAGGGATGAAGACCAGTAACGAAGAAAACGGGGGTGACGTCCCCGCATCATCTTGAATCGTGAGCGTTGTAACCTCCCTTACCAAGATGCGAACGAGAAACAAGAAAGGCGTCTTGTGTGCTACGTGCTCCTTCTTTTTCCGTGTTTTATGCCCAACTACGGACGTCTTCATGAAGGACCAACAAGCTTAGGTATACACGCTATCAAAGTCCGTCTTCTTTACTTTCATCGGTCAAGCTTTCCACGAATGTCAACTTTTTTTTTTTCACTAAAATAAAGTTCATTCTCTCTCTCTCCACGAACGTAGCGTATGCCTCCACTTACGCTAACGCTCACCAACTCCGCATCCCGCCACGCCGCGCAAATGTGTCAGGAAGCGGCTGCCTGTCTTCCCCTTGGCGCGTGCCATTCTCGTACGAAGAAAGAGTTCACGCACGCGGAAGGATGTGAACTTCGCGTGCGAAAGAAGTTCGCGAGCCGTGCCTGCGCTAGCCGCTATCCTGGCCTCACACGCTCTCCCCCTGCACAACACGTCCCCTGTGGAACTGGAAGGTTTACTATCACTGTGACTAGAACGTCGCGAAAGAACGAGCACGTGGAAACGATACGGACTCCATGACGCGCCGACTTTCGAGTTCTGTTCCTTTCGTCCTATTCTGCTCTTGCGGCGACCACTCCTGAAGTGGCGACACTCAACTAGTAGGTGATAACACGGGAGAGCAATGACAAGTGCACATCTGTCCAGCATAAGGAATTAGCCTAAGTGCATATCGCAATCATATCGTGGTTTTGGGACGCAAAACCCCAGAAATCAGTCAGTCAATCAGCCTAAGCACACGATGTATACTTCTTTCAGTTCCTTGACGTCGCCACGGATGCGAAAATACAAATGTCGCCGTCTTTGGAGAACTGTGTATAAACAACGTGTTGTATTTTGTTATGTTTTATTTTTTCTCATCTAGTTCATACCCTGTATACATTTTTTCTTTGTTTTTAACCGAGGGTCCCTTTTGCAGTAAGTCATTGACCTTGGCACGCTCGTCTGCATAATTTTAAGTACACGATCACTGTAATGTAGATGGTTAGTAAATTGAAACTGAAACGCTGAGACTCGGCGTTTCCGCATAGTCCAGTTTTGTGCAGTGGAGTTGCAACCTAATTACTCAGTGTAAATGTCGATGCCAGACGTACCCACCTTGGTGGCTTCGCGGCTAAGTTCAAGAGGTCCTATACCCGACCGCGGAAGGCGAATTTAGAAGGGGAGAAAAGCAACGACACTCGTGCGCTGGTGAAACCGCGTAACCAGGGCCCCTATTCTTAAAACCGTCTTCCGCTAAATGCGTTTGTAACTTTTTGTAAGAGAATCATTTAGGGCGATCCTGATTCAGGACATGCGATTAGCAAATGGCAAATGAGTTCTGCGGAAACCCGCAAGGTGTAATAACGTTTACGAAAGGGAAAATCGGCATCCACCCGTTTTTAGCACAGGGCTACTAGGAAATACATTAGGATTTCTCAGAAATGAAAGCTTTTTTCATATCATAGGAAGGAGAGCTCAATTATGAAATCATACGGCCTGATAACCAGTTGTCAAGCGCACACAACTGCGTATAAATTAATCGTTTTTTTTTTTCAATGCGCTTGTTTACGACCACGCCAAGCGGCAGACAGAGCAAGTTGTCGCTCCTGTCACTTGAAAATAAATGATCTGACCTAATACGTCATGCGAAACCGTAGGGAAGACACTACCGGATTAACATTAACGTTCGCCAAGAACGAAAGTACACGAGGGCACTGTCAATTTGCTCCAACGAATTGAAATCGACGTAAGCTGCGAAGCGAACCGGAGACGTGTACAGTGCTGAGCTCCAGGACACCAAAGCCACTGAACAAGCACAGTGGGTTGGTGTGGTCACCGAGCCTCCCTTAATTATGCGTTGATGACTTTGAATTTGAGGTGACACTTAAGTTTCACATAATTTCTTGTCTTCCACGATAGACGAAAAGCACGAAAAAAAAAGAAAGAAAGAAAGCTAGAGACTGTAAGCAAGGCATCGTAAAGTCACCGCCCGCGATTTTTTTTTTTTTTGTTATGGAACAGAACGAGGACTCCATTCTCGATGGCCTTCAAATCAATACCTATTTACGTATGCATAGAGCATGCTCCCTCATTGCACTCCATGTTTCTTTTCTCTCTCTCTCTCTCTCTCTCTCTCTTGCGAACAAATCACACCTGAAGCAGCGCGCTTTCAAAATCGCCGCGAAGGATACATCTTAGGCAAGCAAACGCAGCCTCTTCATTCAAGCAACGGCTTCCCACTAATAGAGGCAGCTGATACTGCTACCTCTGCTATTTCGTGCAAATTTACAGTCATTAATTTTATTGCTTCACCGGAATTTCTAAGTATACGCCCGTCGTAGCCAAAAAGAA
Source organism: Hyalomma asiaticum (assembly GCA_013339685.2). Taxonomy (NCBI): domain Eukaryota; kingdom Metazoa; phylum Arthropoda; class Arachnida; order Ixodida; family Ixodidae; genus Hyalomma; species Hyalomma asiaticum. The sequence continues at coordinate 5,727,189 of CM023489.1, read as the reverse complement.
GTCTGGTCTAAAGTGAGGACACCTCGCGCTTCCAAATGACCCTCCAGGCTTTCCTTTTTTTCTTTTTTTTTTCTTATCCCAACATCTGAGCAGCAGCTCATCCGAGCCAGGAGATCAGAGATACATGTCGTCTACGCTCCCGCCTACAGTAGGGGCATCATCTATATACTGGCTTCAGCTACTCGCAGCTTTTAGTTTCCTTTTTACCACGCCACTAACGAGGGAACCCGTCCGAGCCAAATATATACTTCATGCACGCGTCCTCCCACAGCCGAGACATCCGATATCTAGACCGCACGCAACGCACGTATACACGGACGAGCACGTGACCTCGTCCCTACAAGGTGACGCCGCGATCAGCGTCTTAGCGCCGTCGCGCAATCCTGCGAAACTGGACCGTCGCACAGGGGCTACGCGCGCCTTCCAAGGCCTCGGACTGAAAAACTTCAGAAGCAGCGCTCTTCGCACATCATTTTTTTTTCTCTTTTCTTTTTCAGGCCGATCCGTTCGTTTCTACATTATTGATTTCTTGAGATCGTTTCGTTGTTGATGTTGTTGTTGCTGAAGTTGGGAAAGTGCAGAAAATCGCGAAACCTGCTGACCGGCCAACCTCGGCGCCCTCGCCGCCGCTTCGCTCATCAGGAAATCTACGAAGGCGCCAAGTCCAGTTTCAGGGCACAGGAGAAGCACGCCGCCGCCGGCAGCAGCAGCAGATACGCCGAATAACGCTAAATCCGTGCACGGCTGGGAAAGCCGCTGGAAGTGCGCGGGAGGCGCCGTCGCAATTAAGTGCTCCGGAGAAAGTAGCACCACAATTCGGTTCGTCACTGTGTGAAACAAGCATTCTCCCCCACCACGATGTTACTTCTTTTATTTTTATTTTATTTTTTTTTTTTTTGCGGTCTCTGACCATTTTGTTACACTTAGTAACCTCGTTTCTTTATTCTAAAGAGGAAACGACGCAGCAGTCTAGGTTTTCGTACATGCTCTCAGATGATGGTACGCACCTATATGAAAGTATGTGCCTATTCATTCCACGCAAGAGCTCCGTACCGCAATAACACTGATATAAGAAGCAATACGCTCCTACGCTTTCATGAGATTAGAAAGCAACTGTTCTACAGTCATCTCCACATGGATTGGTGTGAACGTCAGACTCAGGAAAAGCAAAACACAAGAAATTACTGCGTCCTAAGTTGAGAAGCTATCGCATAACAAGTCGACAACGTACGGACAAAATTAAGGGTTAACCACTCCCACATGAACGTATCGTCTGCGCCCAGCGTTTCCGACAACTAAGGATTCAGTTACATTACAGCACCATTCATCATCAAGAAGAACAAAGTAACGCGAATAATTTTTAGTTTGTATGCCTGCTCACGTGCCTGACTATAATTTCGTAAAATAACGTGATTTTCGGTTCTTTAGGCACACCACTCGGTTCGTATATAAAGAGTATAACGCTTCACTTCCAGCACATTTGCACTGAAGGCAACCAAAGTCGCGAGAAACTCAACATACGCTCGTTCAGTTATGTAGCGAACAGGTGATAATTTATTCAAAACGTTCCTTTAATTGATATGCGCCACAAAAATTGCAACGATTGGGATTCATGCTGTAAAACAGCGCATTTCGACGGCAAGCGCTCCAGATTCCACGCTTACTGCACAGCTTTAACGCGATGTTCGACGCTCGTGCGCGCGCGAGAGGAAAGCGAAGCGTCCCGTCTTTCTGGCCGGCCGACTCTGCCGCTGCTCCTTCCGCATTCGGGTCGCGTAAAAGGCGCCAAACGCGAGAGCATCGTGGAACGATCTTGAAACGATCGGCCGCCCCGCTGAACTCGCCGTCGTCTTCCTTCGCTTTCGAACTCACCCTCGCACCTCTCTCTCTCGAGCTGCGTCCGATTCGTTTCTGAGTGCGGCGCATTAGCGGCCTTAAAAAGCGTTAAATGGCCGTCTCGAAGAGCGAAGCGCCCTCACGATATGCGGCTGTGACCGAGGGCCACGCGTTGATGAGCCGCGTATTCACGAACCCTGTTTAGGACGGGACGTTAGGCACTCTAATAGAAAAGTTTTGGCAGTAATGGCCTACCGTACCGTAGCAAAGATAATGCCGTATGCCGCTGTCGCTATTTCAGTCGGCAAGACCCGTGCGAGATGCTGGATACGTACGCTCACTGAAAAGAGTCGCGGAAACATGCTTTGCTTGCAAAAATAGCTATAAATAGCTATAATTGCCAACCACGACGGTACGATATTTTCTCACTTTCAGTAGAACAAAAGCAGCGCTGATAAGACTAATCATTGCGAATGTCTTGACCGCTTGCAAATCTGCAACAAGCGCGGCAGGCGTCACTGAATCATCTGCCGCTTCCTAACCTTAGCTGCGAGTCGTGTAGTATAGATGGGCTTCGTTGAAAACAGCAGTCTTCCATACCTGAAATCATTCTGGCAACGTGCGCGAGTTTTCGTCCACTGCGCTGCATATACTTCATACTGAGATGATTAACAGTGTATGTAAAATTTACCTATAATCGAACTTGTCTCCAGCAGTCACTGCGTGCAAGCGTTGCCTGGCGTCGCGGACGCGCTGTGACAGCTTACTGAACAGGCTGAAACACTGAACCGACGTCCGCATTTTGAAAGCTGCGTAACCAAGCATATTGCGCCGGTACCCACTCTATAAACCACAGACGTCGCAGTAGCCTGCCAGACCAGTATTTTACTGCATGGTGGCGTCGGACTCTCCTACAGACACTGTGTTTGTATGTGAAGATGCGCATATGAACAGACAGCAAAATCTTTGCAAAGTGTAATTAGGCGCCTTGCTACGTTTTGAAACCTACAGAAGCTTCAGCGAATGTCGGGCCAAGTTCCAGACAGAAAATGCCTAGACAGCCACCACAATTTAGTAGATGTATGTTGTTCTTTCTCAATCGTACTTATTGGCAAGTAAGCGGAGGGAAAACAGAACGCAAAGCTCTCCACGGACAATCCGAGAAGCCGCGTGTTGTCTGCACCACTGGCACTGGCATTCTAGTCAGTGCGCCCGCTTCCTCGTTGAAAGCACGCCCTACCTTGACATTTCCTGGCAAAAGCAACAAACATACACAATCCATGTATTACAGCGCTGCAGCACGCGCACACTCGAAGCGAATATAAACGACGCCGGCATTCGTCACGCTTTCACCTTTTTCTTTTCTTTTTTTTTCAAGAGAGCGCGGAAAGGTAGCCTAACAATGGAAGATGAAAGGAAAGGAAGGGGAGGGGGGGGGGAGTAAATAAAAAAAAAGAAACACATTTCTTTCTTTATTCGGGCTGACGAGATATTCAGAGCATTACTGTTCTTTTTTACTTCCGCAGTTGACACCGACGTCGTCTTATTCTGGCGAAGAAGTGGTTTCCAGTGTGCGGAAAGAACACACAGTATAAAAAAATGCAAAGAGACTAACCGAGTTTCCTTCCGTGCGTTGTGTCTCACCGACTCCTCCCGCCCTCTCCGCACGAAACCAACGCCCCGTGTCATTTCCTTTCTTTTTCGTCGCGCGCCGACGAAGACGACGTCGAAACAGAAAGAGTCGCTGCTTGTCGCTCTCGCCAGTGAAACAACCGTCTCCCCGAAGAAGAAGCGACCGAGGAAGTCGGACAAGAGACCGCGGACTCTCACTTTCCGCTGAGCGAGCACACAATGCGACCCGCGCGGTGCCTTTTTCGAATAAGGCAAAAGCATTGTGCAACTCTTGGAGAGCGCAGCTGCTCTATACTCACTCTCAGCACTCGCGAAGTCGTTGGCTGGTCGGCGCCGTAGCGGCACTAACGCCAAAGGCCGACTGCCACGATCTCTTGATGGTGTGTCTGCCATTGCATCCACGCGTTTCATTTTCTTTTTTTCTTTTTCCTCGCAGGCTTTGTGAATGCCAGTGCGCGCCTGTTTGTACACATATTTGCGCGGAGGCCATCCGTGGCGTGGAACACTCGCGCGGGACGTGAATCGCGTGTGCTTCTATTTGCGCTTTTGTCTCCTGTGCCGCGTTGATGTGCGCAAGGGTGCATGCTCTTCGGTGTACTACCCGCTGTATATGCATAGCAACATCAACTTGGTTCCGCAGAGTCAATGCAATGGAGCCTTCTTCTTGTGTGAAAGAAAGAAAGAAAGAAAGAAAGAAAGAAAGAAAGAAAGAAAGAAAGAAAGAAAGAAAGAAAGAAAGAAAGAAAGAAAGAAAGAAAGAAAGAAAGAAGAAAGAAGCTTCTCGGCAGTTAACTACAGCTTTGTCCTACGAGGTATCATTCGGAATGGCACCCCAACACGTGTGTTGCATTTCGGCGAGCTAATAGACAGATGTGTGAATGAACGCAATTTTAGAATATTAACTATCCCAACATTCAACTCCTTTAAAGGGCCCTTGAAGAACAGGGGCACTCCTCCATAGCACTTTGTTGTTATCTGGGGTTTAACGTCCCAAAACCAGCTCTGATTATGAGAGACGCCGTAGTGGAGGTCTCCGGAAATTCCGACCACCTGTGGTTCTTTAACGTGCACTGACATCGCACAGCACACGGGCCTCAAAATTTCGCCTCCATCGAAATGCAGCCCCCGCAGCCGGGATTCGATCCCGCGACCCTCGGATCAGCAGCCGAGTACCATAGCCACTAGACCACCGTGGCGGGGCTCCATAGCACCTTAAAAAGAGTTGAATGTTGGTCTAGTTGGTATTGCACATGCGAAGCATTTCTTTGCAAGCTTAAGTCACTTTGATCTATCTATCTATCTATCTATCTATCTATCTATCTATCTATCTATCTATCTATCTATCTATCTATCTATCTATCTATCTATCTATCTATCTATCTGCGAACTCCTCGGTGCACTCCTGGTCGGATCGTTCACTTTGTGGACCAGTAATGGGATGGAAGGGTACCAATGTATGACGAACATGAATGATCGTTATAGACATCAGTAGAATGATATAACCGCCACGTACGTCACGCTTAACGATAATTTGATTGTGTGTGGCTCAAACCCGCTGTGCTCAGCCCGAGCTTATGCGGGTAAGCACCACAGCTTATTGACTGTTTACATTTCAGCTTAAAATGTTAAGCAAGGACCAACTAAAATAGGCTTTGAAAATTTCATGAGAAAACACTTTCCATGGTTTAAACAAGAAAAAGACACGCAGATTGTGTGTGTGTGTGTGTGTGTGTGTGTGTGTGTGTGTGTGTGTGTGTGTGTGTGTGTGTGTGTGTGTGTGTGTGTGTGTGTGTGTGTGTGTGTGTGTGTGTGTGTGTGTGTGTGTGTGTGTGTGTGTTGGAAAGTAGACATAGCAAGAGGACAGACACAGACAAGCGGGAGCCTACCACGCGTTAGGGCGGCTAGAATCGAACTCGGAACACCGAGGTGCCACGCGGGCACTCTATCACCAGTACACGGTGGCTCTTCCCACGTTCACATATTGTAACTACACATATCGCATTAGAAGTTATGGAGATGGTGCTTGTACTCCGTTTGCACACACTGATCCCACTCGTAACACCTGGCTGAATGCCAAACAATTCGTCGCAGGCAATTTCCTCGCTGACTGCTCCTCTTCGCAAGACACCGATTCCCACATTGCGTGGGATCTGTGGGTTTTTTAACCAATATGATAGTGATAGTGATAGCGATCCTGTGGCTACAGCATCGCTATCAATCCTATCTCTTGGAGAAATGTTACAAGCAGAGCTGACACCTTCTTGCGAACCGTCCGTGCACCTTGCAGATATATAATTTGTTCAGTGCTCGCGTGTGGGGACCCTCTTTTTTCATGCTGTCCATGAGTGCTTTCTTTCAGGGCAAGAGCGCTTGCAGGACCAGATGTTGTGGTCAATGTCTTTCACTGAGAGCGCAACTTATCCACACACTTTTTTGGTGTCCTGTTCCGTTGTGCTATTAATTATGGATCTATTCTAGCGGTTCTATCGCGTAGCTCTTTCACGTGCACCCAAGGTACACGGGTGCTTTCTGAATTTGACCCCATTGAAAGTGTGAAGCTAAGTCGCCAAGGCTGGCCTACTGGATCGTTGCCATATTAAAGGTTCGTTTTATTGATATGTTTCAAAGAAAAACACGAACGCCCTGTGATCGGGCCTGATATACTTGCATTAGCTGGAAAAACAAAAACAAAACCACTGAGAAATTCGGGAAGATTACAAATCTCGGCAAACAGTCGAATATAATGAACATTTTGTGAAGGTCCGACGACGAGTTCTTATTTCTCGCCACTAAAGTATTTGGTTATTTCACTCACTCACTCACTCACTCACTCACTCACTCACTCACTCACTCACTCACTCACTCACTCACTCACTCACACCAACATTGTATTTATACGCTAGCACTTTATATGCAATTCATTTCTCGCACAATAACAGAGAAATAACATACTGAGCAATAGGTGAACATTTGTAACATGCGAAACGGCTCTGTGAAGAAGCATTGTCATTCTTTACGTGGTTTATTCCAGTGGTTCTACGCTTATCATATCTGTGACTACAATATTTTAAAAATTTGTACGTTAGCCCAAAGGGCGCCTGATGTTGGAATACTTTACACAGACGACCAGAGCGTGATCTCCAAGTATAGACGATAGGGTAGTAAATTACTCCCTCCAACGGCGATATTAAAGGGGGCGTCGTCGGGAATGCGTTAACCTTCGCCTGTAATTGATCGTTGTGGAAGCGCACTTGCATCAACTTCCACAAAAGTTGACATTATGCAACTTATGCCACCATCAAGGCTGACACGGCTAGACCAGTTGAACACGAAGGCTCCATTTAAACGTTCTTTTTTCCTTTGCCAGCGATGCCTTCCTTGACCTGCTTTTCCTTTTCGCTTGGTAGGTGGTTATGTTGTTTTCAGGCTTCACAATTTTTGAATGGCTGTCGCATAGAACCTGCGTCAAAACAGGTCAGGCCACGACTATCCACACAAGACCTCATTACCATCTGGATCTTCTCGTCGTGATTTTCTCTCACGAAAGGGAAATGCTGCGGGCCATAAAACGGGCGCAGTCTTCCAGTGAACGCTGCCGAATGAACGAGAAACGTACGATTCCAAAGGGCTTCCGGAGGCTAGCCGTACCGTAAATAATGACATGCGCTGGCCTAAAACGCCAGCCGCAATTCCAGATGATGTCTTCGGGTCAGGGCCTACCGCCTTCCGCCGATAAGATAAATTATAACCCTTGCCACGACAGAACAGGAAAAAAAGATACTACGCGACGTACACCTGCGACTCAAAGCATGCGACAGCGAACAATAAAGAAAAAAACACACACACGCAAGAGGGCTAACGTGGGGGCGTAGAAATCAGAGGCTAAAATCTGCATATCCTGTGCTTCCACATCTCTCTCTGGCTTTTGAGGCAATCCTTCTTAATGGCCCCGTCGAAGCGTTGCATAATAAGGAGAAAGTACCGGACGGGGATGTTGTATTGAAGGAGAGCCACCGCAGCTGGAAGACTATGCTGGAGAGGTCACCTTAATTTTGTTCTTTTCTTCAACGCAGGGAGTCCGGTCCACGATGACCCACGCTACCCTGGCGGCGATGCTGCTGCTTCTGGCTGCTACCTGGCAATGCGAAGGCGCCCAACGGGTAAGCTTACTTACCATGACGTGGAATAAAGCATCTTTTACAGGCTCGGTGACAACCCGGGAATACAGCACCCCAAAAACTGTGGTGGACTTACCGTTGGCCTCTACAAGAGAGCCGTGCAAGCTAGATCTCGAGTGCTTTTGCACAGCTGCTATGGACGCTGGGCATATTAGGGAACAAGGCTTCGGTGCGTTTAAGTCTAACTCTTGTCACTGGCTGAAGATTGATATCGGAATCCAGTGACGCAGAAGAAACGTTTTTTTTTTTTTTTTTTTCCCAGGAAGTGCGCTCGCTTGACGCTAAGTGGAAGTTGAGCAGGCGGAATGTAGTCGAGTGTTTTCTGATGCTCTATCTCTTGTATAGAGGAAATTCGACGGGACACGTACGTGCGCGGTGTGCGCCCCCCCCCCCTCCTCCCCCGTATACACACCTGTCGGAACACCTTATAAAGTTTACTACGATGTTCAAGTTTGCAGCTGATACCATCGACGAAATTGTTTGTGCGGTAAGACAAACCATTGTCTGAAATAGGCACGCACGCTTGACGCTACGAAATCGAGCGATTGCAATCGGCACAAGCATCTACGCAAGACCTCGTGGGGTTGGACAGCGGTATCGATCGCACTGTTACTCATAGGTTGCGAACATTCTCTTGTAATTCCCACGTTGTCACCGACAGTACGTGCAGATCGTTTCAAAAGTTAGTAGGTCAGTGACTGCCCGACACGTAGTTTGGCTCCCCTGGAATTCTATCCGCCCACCATAATTCTTGTTACGACGACGAAATTGCCTTAACAGTAATTAAATCATGGATCTTTGCAAATGGTCAAACGGCAAGCACACTTTACTTTTACTTTTCTCTCTTTTTGTTAGGATGGATGGCTTCATACATATCGTAGTTCGCAGCGAATGAACAATACAAAAGGAGAGTAATAAATAAACGAAAAAAAATTTGGTCTGTGCATAAAATCTCGTAACGATCTTAGCGACAGTCCATGTACACAACTTTCCAAGTCAGGTGTGTTAGTAAGTAGTGAAGTTGTCCTTCATATAAAGGTTCTGTCCTCTACTTTCACTCGGAGGTGCGAGTTTGTCGAGTCAGAAAGTTCTCATTGTGTACAATTAAAACACGCAACTACTATCTGCTGTTCCGCGACGTGTCGAGGAATTCACGTGGCTAGTACTGTGTTGTAGCGAAGTTGTACCTCCGGTACAAGTGAAAGGAAAACGGACAATGCAAGAAAGAAAGACGATGCGAAACATGGTCCCTGGACACACGCTGTGTCGTGACTCCCGAAAAAAGTGATGGCAAAAAAAAAAGTGCACATGCCATTCGATAGTAGTCTTCTAGCACGTCTGCCTGCACATTCGTCAATGGATACGTGTTCTCAGGCAGTGTCCAGCTTGAACAGCGATACCTACATCAACAGCCCCAAATGATCGCATCAAAACGATAGCAGCTGTCTCCCTTACTGAACTAAATAAGTCATCGCCCACCACACGTCTTTTATACTGTACACATGACAGTTACAGTTTTGCAAGTCAGTATGGTGCAGGTACGTTGCCTGCCTGTTCAAACCATCTGCAAGTTGCGGCAATGATCATTCGAGCTTCCCAGCTCACTTTCGTCTTTCAATTGAATCTTTGCTTCTTCAAAGACGAGTGCTGGCCTCCAGTGCCGGTCTGGGCACATCTGCACCCAGTAACCACCCGGTAAGTGTGCAAAGCGGCGCTCAAACGAGCCAAGGGGGGTCACGGAAATGGTCTCTTCGCCCGTGGGAAACTGCGCACTGAAGAGCTGCGTCCTCGAACATGCAGTGCTTCACGGCGATCTGCTTCGTTTGAAGGGTGGTCCTTGAAAAACCCTTGCATCCAGTACTTACTGCCCGTCTGATGACCACTGCGCTCGCTCGGAGGCAATAATACGCTCCTGATTCCGTGCTCACTGAGAACGCACACGAAGCGAGCGGTGGGGTTCCGAAGGCCAGTCGGTAGGTTAGTGGATATTACGGCAGCGAAAAAGTGTTCGCATGACATCAACTTGTAACTTCTTCAAGTACCACAACTGTGCGAACATCAGTGGCCGCATTGACAGAAGACCTTCCTCAAAACGCACGATGTCAATTCTTGCGTAACCGAACATCTCGTCGAACAGCGCACATGGGTCCGTGGCCAAGCTTCGCTGTCTTAAAGCATCACAGATTTGAGGACAGAATCCCATTTCTCGCTGCCCTGAATTTCAAAATGCAATGAGTGCCTAAAGAGCAACGTCACAGATCCCAGGGACATAGTTCATTACATGCTGGGTAGCTCGAAATATTTAGCCAAAGGTTATGACGATGGGTTATGATGATGGGTTATGATGATGGAGCTAACATGCTGTTTACCAGACAGTTGTTTCCGTCCTGTGGTGAAAGCCCTCCCGTAGTCCAGGAAGCCTTTTCGCTGAGCCGTCGTCCTTGCCCGGTCTATGGCTCGCGTCTACTGATCAGTTGCGAGTTGGGTAGTTAATAGGGTTTCCACTTGGGCTTGTTGGTGGAGCATGGATAACGGTAGTGTTGCGCGTAAGACGCGGACAAGAAAGAACACGATGACACACACAGAGCGCTCTGTGTGTGTCATCGTGTTCTTTCTTGTCCGCGTCTTACGCGCAACAATACCGTTATCGATGGGTAGTTAAATTTGGAGGGCGTTTAACTATAAATTAAAGAAGAAAAGCAACTGACGGAAAAGGTCTGGTTATTACAAATGTTAAATAAGATAACAATAGCCCATAATATTTTCCTACAGACGTCTCCTAGCAAGTGAGACGCCTTCCTCGTGACAGCAACGAATTGGAAAGGACCGTTTCACACATACCTAACGTGTACAAAAATATGAATAAACCGCTGCACAATTCAGCTACACGCGGGAAAGTGTGGGTGCTTCAGCTCCCACGTTCGTCAACGCAATCTCAGCTCTCGTCGACGTTTCCATCGCGACTTCAAGGAGCACGCCGAACCCTTCCCGCCTAGAAGGTCGTCGCAGCGAAAAGCGTCGGTCTTTCACACACGCGGCGAGCCGCACTAGCCACACCCACACGCTCTCAACAGTGGGGAACGCCATTGCCGCGTCGGGAAACCCTTTGATTACGGCAGCGCGGGCTCGACAGCGCGGTCTCGACAGGCAAGCCCGTCAGCGCATTCGTCTTTTGATGCCCGCTGGCGCACAGAAAGAGAGAGAGACAGCGTATAAACCACACGTACGCACACTCACTGGCTGCGGAAAAGCGACAAGTGCTAGCTCGGGCTACGCGGCACGTTTGTCGCGTGTGCTACCTCCTGGACGGCGGTGACTGCAGCGGAGAAAGCACCGCCCCCCCAGGCACAATGCGCCGGACGTCTTTGACCTCGTTCGCTCGAACGCCCGAGCTATAAGTCGAGGCCTCGCCGGCAAGACACACACGCACCAGCATTACACGGGCGCCGCTTCTGGACGCCGCGGGCATCGGTGGCACGGTGACGAAGGAAAGGCCCACCCGAGGATGCCGTCGTCGACGTTGGGCGATCGCCGAAGGACGCACTGTGTAACCGATTACGAAGCGGGCGCCGTACCAACGCGCACGCATCTTTCACTCTAGCGCGATGAGAGAATAGAGAGAGAGAGAGGATGATACTCGCCATGATCGGCGCAAAATGGACTTCCACCCCAAGACGAATGAGCCGCGTGCTCATTAGGGGGCGACGCTATATAGGTCTGAGGGAACCGTGAATGCGATCGTTCGTGCGTGCTTGACTGCGAGGGCCTGCGGATCGTTCGATTCGCTTCGTCGTCGGTTTACTGAGAGCGCTCGGGATGCTTCTAGAAAGTAAATCTGTCCGTGCATAAGCGCCCTAATGAGGTTGGAGTACATCGGGGCGGATACATTTGCATGAAATATAGACTCAAAAGATAAATATTCGGTTTTCAGTCAGCGCGGCGTGGTGGCATCGGTCGCTCTTTTCCTTGCGGAGGATCGTATGTGCCCAGAAGAACTGTCAAGTTGAAAAAGAGATTTGAACTCGATACTTACCAGAAGGTCGGCGGAAGCATACCGTAAAAGGCTGATAGCTTCGCCAACAAGAGTGATCACTCAGGAGCTTATCCCAAGGTCGCAATAATACGAACATCGCCTCCTCTACAATGAAACTGACTCCGTTCGGTGTGGCAGTGGGCACATGTATGCTCAGTGTAACGCCGTTGAGTTACACAAAGAAAGTAGTGTTGCTCTGTTTCACTAATAATTCGTGTTATTCTTTAGCCCTTATACCTCGCGATTCTGAGGCGCTGTCACAGCGTGGTTTGCGAGACTTCCCTGACGCATAGTCAGCCACTCGACGAAACACACATCTAGTTTTGCGCAAACCTGTATTTAACTTGTGTGGTGTCAAGGCCTGTGCTTAACTAGACGCACTTTCCATGACTGTTTTGTAGCAGCAAGAACAACATTCACGGAACTACATTGCTGAAGACATTCGAAAACAGAAGACACGAAACTAATGCTGCTTAGTAAAAATTTGCTCCACAAGTGCCCATACCTCGGGTCGATTGAGTCGACATCGACAACTGAAAATGATGGCTTATTCAAAAGGCGTCGTTAACTAGTGCACTTAATATACGCTTGGAACACCATACCTTTATGACAGTTATTTGATTGTGTCACTGTTTCGGCCGGGGAACGGCCTTATTCAAGGATCGTGCCCCCGGCCGAAACGCCGACACAATAGAATAGCTGTTTTTCTTTTTCGAAGTGCATCTTTTGTATTATATGTGGCTGTGTCTAACAAGGAAACGAGCAGAATGGAACAAGGGTTCATTGGCTAATTAGACACAACTTAAAAGAGCCAAGATACAATGAAGCCAGCCATGGTATTGGCGAGATTAACTGTGGTTTCATATGCAGTGTACTAATTATGGCATAATTGGAAAGCAGCGAATGTGGATGAATAAGTACAGAGTGAGAGAGAGAGAGAGATACAGCAGAGCGGCTCCTCTCTGACGATCATTTCTCTTGAACCGTGTCCACCTACTTTTTTCACTCTGAGCATCATTGAGCCGCTCGCACTACAAAATTGATGAACGTACATGCGATAACACTAGAGCCTGGTGAAAAAAAGAAAGAAAGAAAGAAAGAGCCATGGTTTTAGGTACACAGTGCGAAAGCAGAAAAACGTGCAAAAATAAGGATCCCCGTATACACGAAGGAAGCTGCCCGAGCAAGCAGTCGAGTCTCAAGGCCTGTTGGCAGCCAGCAGACCAACGCGTTTGCGGCAGCCAGGGCCACTGTTATGCAAGAGAAGTCAGCAGCCGTCACTTGACGGTTGCATTTTGTCGTCAAAGCAGCGGCGCTGCCTCCGGTCTTGACGAGTGAAGAAATGTCGCGCTTGGCTCGCAGCGAAGTCGTGAACCTGAACGGAGGCCTTCTCTAGAGCCTGCGTGGTATGCATGCCTTGTCGCCCCAGCTGTATCGCGCAACGGCTTGCTCCGTTGGCTGTTTGGGAGAATATGCGCGCGACGTTTTTTTCCTCTCCTGACAAAGATTGCGGCAAACGGGAGTCAGTCATCCGCGGAAGACTGAAGACGCTCTTTCGACCGACCACACTGCGTAACACGAGTCGGAGTGTCCTGACAGGCGTGGCTGGCTTACGATGACGGTTCACAATGGCAGGATGGTGTTTCAGCACACGTTTTTCAATATTGAGCCTTCGCTATTGACCCGACCGAGATGAACTGCGACCGAACGGAGAGGGCACGTGCAACTCTGAATTTGTAAGGCTCCTAAGCACACTAGCATTCGCATAACGATATCTCTTCGATTTTTCAAATTGCAGCGGGAATTCGCGAATGCATTCCTGCGGAGACTGCATTGCCTCACATTACCTGCTGTGAAACACACCCTTTATATTTCCTGGCGGGCGCCGAGTGAGAACTCTTCCGGTACTCTGCTTTCCTGAAGAGCGCCGATCACTGACGAAAGTAGAGAGCCACTTCAATAACAAACGCCGGTGATTCTTTGAGTGAGCAGGCGACCGCGAGAAGCGCACCTCCACTGAAGTGCTTTCATACCAACGGGCAGTGTACTTCAACGCGAATTCCTAGCACACTGCGCTATATCAGAACGTATTGGCTGCACCTCTTCACATAGTGGAGCCTATCGGTATGCACTTGAGGAACGTCGCTGGGAAATCAAATCACAAACGTTCAGCTCAAGGTGCCATAATCAAAATATGCCACAGCGGCGGGTGCGGGCGAGGAAGATAGCTTCGTGAACAAAGGGACTATCGCGCCTCGCTGATTGCGTTCATTAACCATCCAGGCTTGGAAGGGGCACCAAGGACACGCAGAAACAAGAGCGAGGCCCACGGGCAACCTTCGCAGTGTTCCTACCGCTCGAGAAGCTTCAGAAAAGGATCGTCATTGTGCGTCTGCCGTGCGCTCGTGCGGCTGTAACAATGTAGCGAGCGTGCAGGGCTTGGATCATCGGCGTGGCACATTTCCACGGCGTTGCCGCGCGTTGCTGAACAAAACACGGCGCGCATATGGACGAGTTGCGCTCTCGGTGCGAGAGGTGGCAAGCGAGCCGTGTTTGGTGCCAATCAGAGCCTGACCGCGGGCTCGGCCGGTCGCTGGGCGCACCGAGCACCGGGCTGTGCGAGAGCGCCTGCTGACCCGGCCCGATCCTGGCACGTGCGCCAGGAGGAAAGGAAGCGAGAAGAAAGACGGCGTTCAGCGCTGGACAGGCAGCGAGGAAGCCGCACGGGGAAGTGGCGCGTTGGGGGGGTCTCGTTTCCGCGGAAGTGGCGAGTTGCACAAGCGGAACACTTCCTCCGTTGCTGGCTAGCCATACGTCTGTGGAAGCGGCTCGAATGCCGAGGCTGCACCGAGTCCGAAGTGGCTTCAAGCTCAGCCGAACAGAAGTCGTGTCCAACGTGGCCCGTCCTTCCGAAGTTGAAAGAAAGAATGATGGCTCTTTGTTTGCCACCCATACTGTTCACTGTACAGCAGGGATGGACTTAGAGGAGTTATGTTTTCCCAAACTGCACATTGAATTCAGAGTTAGTAGCGGTGGGGTGTTTTACCACGGAGGAAACTGGAACAGTTGCAGAAGGTTACTGGCGAAGATGTAAAGGTCATGAAATTAGATCTTTCAGCATTTCTCGCCCTGTGGAGTGCCGCTACTAAAGCAGCTTCTTGGTTCGAAATAACATAGGTAAAACAAAAAGAAGAGAGAAAGCACGCCGCAATACAGACTCTCCTTTTGGCAGTGTTTTCTCGTGCTGCCTTCGTCAAGAGGCGTTAACAACTCGCCCAGCTAACCACCATTCGGGACATCATGACTGGTATCGTCGTTCTTTCGGTGAGCTTTTTGCGATGGTTTAAGCTGCCGGATTGCTCTTGCATTCCACCTCTGTGAGACTGAAGGCCATCACGGCTGCGTGTTGAGTCTAGCCTGCTGCTTTGTACTGAACGGAAAAACACTGTGCCAACTTAATTGCCTTGGCAGACATAACCTAGGACCACG